>JAJIYU010021554.1:0-10005 GCA_030144865.1 Tinospora cordifolia | reverse complement strand
ATCTATGATTAGTGTATTATGATGTTTGGAGACCTTCATTTGTTCATTCTCACTGTGGTTGTAAATATTATGTATAGTTCATGGATATATATTTTGAATATATAAATTGTAACACTCCATCTCGACCTTCTGGCCCATTCTTATTTCGGAGGGTGCAATTACAATGATACCCTCAAACAACTACTTGGAAGGCAAGATGTGATGACCCTTTTCCAAATATCCAGAGAGGTAAGTTGCCCGGGCTAGCACTCAACACCGAGCACCAGTAACCCTATTATAACAACTTGTACAATATTTGTACAGTACAATACATAACCAATCAATATATCTAAACAAGTCTTTAAAGCATATTTTTATTAAAATGTCATAAGTCTCATAACTATTATAAATCTTCCAAGAATAAACAAAATAATACAATGCCAAAATGATGGGTTCAACTGACTACCTATTGTACATCTTAAATTAAAAAATGAGGACTACTACTAATTGTAAACCTATATCAAGTCACCTGTACTCACTCTCAACTTAAGCGAACAATCCAATTTAGTGTGCGACTTCCTTGCCCTTCTCTTGGATACAAGAGGAACCTGAAATGTGTAAATAAAAAATATATATAGGATGAGCTAAAAAGCTCAATAAGATGATATTGCACGCTACAATTATATACTCACCAATAATTTAAAAGATGCATGAATTAATATCTAAGATGATGCGTATGCGAGAATGCAAGTAAAAAAGTTATATAGTGAAAATAAATGGATAACTCAACATAAAGTTGTACCCATAGAAACCACTCAATGGAACGTAATTCAAAGTCTGACTACACTTATGCCAAAGTTATCAGCTTCAAGGCATAATGGCTTGGCACAATCAACCTCATGCCTATTATATCCTATGACCACTCCATAGTCTTAGGTGGGAAATAATCATCCATATTAAGACCCAAATCTAGGAACCCTCCACCCCTCAACACATGCTTATCGATCATTAGGATTAATTTAAGGAAATTTCTTTCTTATTCAAATAAAACTTCTTTTTCTAAACTTGCAACATGTCAAGCATAAAAACAATGATATTCAATCTTCATGCAATTCATAAAATAAAAACAACATATGAAGCATTGTATACAAACATAACACTTAACAAATCAATTCACAAACATGGGAAATAATTTATGTATTTATGATGATATGCATATAATGGAATAATGGAACCATACTCACCTTCAAACCTAAACATGCTCCAATCTGCTTGAATAACCTCCGAATTGATTTAACATCTTTCTTTGCGTTCTTATGCTATACAATGTTGCAGTCATTATTCATTATTTAATATAAATAATATCCACCAAATATATACCAATAATATTCTTTGCATACACTTATATATATTCTTATATCTATGTTCTTACTTAGTTGTTATCTAAATATATAATTATAATTTGGCTACATAAAAATGATTTAGATGTTAACATATATATTATAAATAATAACTATAAAAATATTGGCAGTCAATTATAATATATCAGTTTTTAGTTGGTTTATATTATATATATATATAAATATATATTAATAATAATGACTTTCAATGATGGCTGTTGGTAATAGTTGTTAATAACAATCAGTTACCAGTTTACCAATTTCTATATATTTCCCAATTGATGCAATTTGTTGTATATATTATACATTATAACCTGATAATATATACATGTAATCCAATACATAACTCAATATATACGTAATTCTATTATATATATATATATCAATCTTATCAATCAATTTACAATTTCAAGTATTTGTCTTCAATCCAACAATTCCTATTTATATCTATAAATTCAAATTGTATATTCTCCCAACCCACACATACAATAGAAAGAAAATAAATCATACTGTTAATTGTCAACTTGCTCTTAGATGTATTTTTTTGAGAACTTCGTGAGTAGCTTCTTGATGCTTTCCATTCTTCTTTGATGTCTCTAGGGTTTTAAAAAAGTTTAGAATGATTTAAAATAAAGGGAGGTAGGGTTTATATAGGAAATTGTAATGTAGGCTCCTAAATATAGTAGAATACTTAAATTTTTATTTATCTATTTATTTATTTTATTCTACTTTATTGTGGGCCCCACCAAACCTTATATATATATATATATTTAGTCACTATAATCTGCCCCACTTAAAAAAATTTCATCCTTGAAATTTAGAATAGGGAGCATACATGTTTCAAATAAATTAGGAAAGTATTCTTGCATGTAATCTTCTCGTTCCCATGTGATGTGCTCGCCTCCCTTAGTTTGTTACTTAACGTTCAAAAGAGGAATCTCTTTATTTTGTAGTTGCTGCACTTTTTTGTGAAGAATTTTTGGTTTCTCCTCGTATGTAGCAGCATCGTTCAGCTTCAATCCATTATAATCAATGATATGGTATGGATTTGGCTAGTATTTCCAAAGCATGGATACATGAAATACATTATGTACACCATCTAGTTGTGGCGGTAGTGCAAGTCTATATGCCATCTAGCCTACCCTCTCAAGAATCTCAAAAGGTCCTACATAACAAGGAGCTAGCTTTCCTTTTACACCAAATCTCATATGACCTTCGAGGTGATACTTGTAAGTATTCTGAGTCTCCTACTACAAACTCTAAGGTCCTCCTTCGATCTGCATAACTTTTTTCTCAATCTTGAGTTACTTTCATTCTCTGCCTTATTTGTTTAATTTTCTTTGTGTGGTCCTTTACTAATGTTGGACCTATTACCAATGTCTCACCAACCTCTGCCCAACATACAGGTGATCTGCAAGGCCTCCCATACAAGGCTTCAAATGGTGTCATACCAACACTACTCTGATAACTATTATTATATGCAAACTCATAAAGAGGAATGTAACTTTCCCATTAATCCCAAAATCAAGTATACAAGCCCTAAGCATATCCTCAAAAATCTGAATCAATCACTCGGTCTGTCCATCAGTCTAAGGATGAAATGCAGTGCTAAGGTGGAGTTGTGTATCAAGTGTTGTTTGTAGACTTTGCCAAAACCTAGATGTAAATCAAGGATCTCGGTCTGACACTATAGATACAGGGACACCATGCAATCTCACTATGTCATCCATATACTTTTTGCTTAGCTTCTCAAGTGAATCCTTTGTGGAAATAGGCAAGAAATGTGCCGACTTAGTTAATCTATCAACAATAACCCATATAGCATCATGTTTCTTCTGAGACTTGGGTAACCCAACAACAAAATCCATGGCTATATGCTCCCACTTCCACTAAGGAATGGATAGCGACTATAAAAAACCTCCAGGTTTTTGAGGTTCAGCCTTTACTTGTTGACACACCTCCTACTTATGTATGTAATCTGCAATGTGTTTCTTCATTCCTGGCCACCAATACATCCTTTTCATATCATGATACATCTTGGTAGCCCCTGGGTGTACTATATACCTCGACCTGTGAGCCTCTTGAAGTAATTCTCTCCTCAAATCCCAATATTTAGGAACTCATAATCTATCCCTGTACTTCAATGTGCCATCTCAAGTTTCTTTCCAATCTGGGTGTTCATCACCTTTAGCCCAATCTTTGTGCTCATTGTATTTTTTGTGATTCTTCTATTGATCAATAGCTTTTTGTATATGTGCGGGTTGAGCTCTCATCTCTGCAGAAATAGTAATTGAGGTAAGTGTAGAACTAATACTCATCACACTAGCTTGCTCAAGTAACATCCATTCGTGCTTCATATAGTAAGCCACTGATTTTGTTTCTATCCTCTTTCTACTCAATGTGTCTGCAACCACATTAGCTTTCCCATGGTGGTATTCTAATGTGAAGTCATAATGTTTCAGTAACTCAAGCCAATGCCTTTGTTTCATATTTAACTCATTTTGTGAAAATAAATATCTTAGACTCTTATGATTTGAGTACAAAATCCTAATTTTAACTATGCACCCATAACATACCAGATTTGGATAGATCTTATCCCTAGCAATAGTACTTAACATTAACATATTTTGTGCTTCCACTAGTGTCAAACATAAGGTCTCAACCATTTTGCCATATATAAAAGATAAAGTAGAACCCAAATCAATTAGAGTATACATAAAACGATCACAGGTGTTAATCATCAATTCAATTAGATCTTTAGTTGCCCCTGGGTCTAAATGGTGACAACATGAGGTGTTGCTTGAGGTTGGACAGTACTATTGTTGGGACCAATAGTTTTTGGCAGGCTATATGGCAACTCATTTTTCCTGTGCCTTGGTTGACCACATTGGTAGCATGTGTAAGAGAATCGTGTTGTGCTACCAGCTTGTGATGCATTAATTATAGTCTTTGAACTTTGAGTCCATGATTCGTTTCCTTGACCTTTAGACTTTTGCTGGTTTTGTTGTGTACAAGGCCCATTAACAGATGTATAAGAATGTTGTGGTGTTGAATGTGTAATATTCTATGGTGGTCTCATGATTAATCCACCACTACCTCTACCAAAACCGACCCCTCCGTGTTGAGTCTTCGATTTAGCCTTTTTATCAGTCATCGACCTATCGCCCCACTTATTTTTTCGTTTCCAATACTCATTGAGATTATTATTATGTGATGTGTTGTGCTGTGACATGGGAATAGGTGTGGTCACCACTAGTACGTCTGGCTGTTCAGCTAGTTCAAAATCTTGAGCCTTATTCACTATTTCACCATAAGATGTCAATCCCAAAGTAGTAAGCACCTTTCTAATGTCATGTCGCAATCTTCTAATGAATCATTTTGTCCTCTTTGTCTTTGTGTCAACTAGCTCTAAACAAAATGCTGCTAGCTCAGAAAACTTTTCCTCATATTCCCTAACAGTCATGTTTCCTTGCTTGAGTTTAATAAATTTTGTGCTTCGACATTCAACCTAAACATCAAGAAACTAGTGCTTATAGAACACTAGCTTGAATTCTGTTTATGTCTTGATTTCACGCTTGAGACGTAAAACTCCTTCCCACCATCGTAAAACTTTCCCAATCAGCTTGTCAGCAGATAATGGTACCTTGTATTCCTCAACGAACTTCAAAGTTCTATGTATTTTTTCCATCTCACAAATCCAATTTTAAACATCAACTAGATTCAATGTACTAGAAAATGAGGGAGGGTTATGCTTTTGAAATTGGTTGAATAATAGTGTTGCTTTAACAGTAGCATCATTTGTCTGAACTGAAGTAGGTTGCATTTGTGTTGTAGCTTGAATAGTATTAGGCTCAATTTCTACTTTTGTTCCATTTGGTGTCGGTGCTAACGTTCCTTCAGGAGTAGGGGTAGCTGTATGAGATTGTTGTCTTTGAGACATAATGTATGCGAAGACTTCTTGCAGCTGTTGACTTTGTGTTTGCATTTGATGGCTCTGCAATTGCATTTGTTGGTTTTGAGCTTTGATCATCTCCTCAAGTTGCATAATTTTTTGAGCATCAGGTACCCCTTGATTTAGATTAGTGGCTCTTCTACCCCTAGCCCCTTATGCCCTTCGTCCATGCACCATTGCTAGAAAAGAACATGAATTTCATATCAGAAGATGAGATTTACATCCAAAAAAAAAAGAATTTAAAGGAACACAACTTTTTCATGTACATTCCATCACATATCACTTTTAGACATCATGTGTTAATGGCTTTGTTGGACCCCCTGCCTTAAGCCTAGGGCAGCCTGACCAGCACAGTGGCCCGACGAACCCTCTCATCAAGACGAGTTTGCTCGACCCCTGTTAAGCCCTTTTCAAATCTCATACGATTAGACGATATCGGAATAATTGGAACACTTAAAAGCAAAAGTAAGCAACAACCAAAACAGAAGCATTTCATTTACATTAGTCTTATCCACAATATATATTTGACCATTTAGACTAGTACAATAACGACCAATCTCAAATGAAAAGAAAAAGACCAAAAGAAGCTGAGACAGGAGTCGTCAGGGAGTCAGGCAATCACTACGCGTTTTCGCTTGTCGACCGCTGTAGAACCTGAAATGATGATAAAGTAGTAAGCCTATAATCAATGTGGCTTAGTGAGTAGGAAGTTTAGCATGTCATTCATAACCAGTATTCCAAAACAATGCAAGTATGTATAAACAGTAAAGATGGTACGACATTCAAAAGCATGGCATAGCAGAAAACAGTTATAAGTAGTGCAACAGTTTCATAAAGCATCTCAAATCCATGATAGTTAAAAACATATCCAGGCTAGGTTAACTCAACAACCCATCCTATGGTCATTACTCGAGCAGGTCGTAAGTCAGGTGTACTAGCCACTTGAGTGGGTCGTAAGCTATGCGTGCTTCTCGAACACCCTAACCCTGCGCTCGGACCTCGATTCAGATCTCATCGTGTACCCTAACCCCACGCTCAGACCTCGAGCCCTTGGTCTCACTACCATGTACATCTAATTATCTCAAAACCAATGAGATGTATTTAAATCTTGTGAAACCATGACATATCATGCAAGTTTTATGCAAGGAATAAAAATCACAGAAGACACCCGAGTCAAACTACTCACAGGGATGCTCCGCTCCCAACGCTCCTCTCGCGACTGGTCGCGTCCTGCTAGTACTTGGTCTTGCAAAATTGACGTAACTTCTTAATAGTAACATGAGACTTGGCTTACTCTAACTATACATTATTGGTCAATCAATAACTTTACTGTGACACCCCCGAACCCCCGAACCAGAACCCAAGTCCTCATGCATGCGTCATATGGGGCCAGCGCATCTACTAGCGCTCCCTTCAGCTACTCTGCTGTGTACGCAGGACCCTCTGTGCGTCTGATCCGCCAGAAACCCGGGGTTGTCAACCTCCCTTCCACTCACTAAACCCAAGTCTCAATTTTCATCAAATGAGAAAACTATATCAATCCTAATAAACATGCTACTACGTTTATCGATGAATATCATAATTCAGAAAAATAGTTTCAGATACTTCACCAAATTTTTCACAATAAATATCTATAATGGAAAGCAAATCTCTACAGCGAAAACCGTCAAAACATCAACCCATATATCAGGGCTCAAGTAAAACTATCGTATACATGATAATAGTCTCTGAAAGTTACATCGCAAAATCATCTCAAAACTGTGATAAAAAATAGGCTCACAGAACCCAAGTCCCAACAACATTTCTAAAATATACCATAGTCTCAAGTAGAAGTATTTGGCCACACAGCCTGTTCAAAATATATACATGATCAGTGAAATTAAAACAAAACTAAAAAAATAAGTCCAACAGTGATCTCCCAGCGATATCACCAAACCAACCCTGAATCAACGGTCAACTAGGGTACTCCACCTCCGCGAGTACCTGTAAAAGAAAATAGGGTGAGCTCAAGAGCCCAGTGGATCATCTCTACACATCACGAGCATTATATAAACCAGAAATCCAAAACATGCACACACGTTCATTACATTAATCGTTTCAAACAATTATTTGTTTTGTTGTATCCTAAGACCGAAAGAGCTATACTCCCGGTGTCCCTCTAGTGACAAGAAATCGATCCTAGCTGGTACAGTCTCGAGCCACGATACCGTTTACGACCTGTCACATCGTCCAAGAATAGGCGCAATGGTGTACAGCCAATGCTCGCCCGTCTGAGGAAACTCTCAGCCCTCGCAGGAGGCTTCTTAAGAACACCAACGATGGGATTTGGAAGAAGTCGTGCAGCAAATACGGCCACGTCCACGAGTCATCGACAGATACCTACCATCGCCCCGGTACGTTGATTTATTAAGTCTTAATTTAATCTTCTTTAGTTTCAAAAGATTTCATTCCATACCCAATCATCAATCAAAGTATCTAAATCATGTAGCAGTTGACATAAATAACCAGACATTATGCTGCATGTTCAAGCAAATACTGAAAGCATATAACCAGACATTATGCTCAATCATCACTCAAGGCATCCAAGAAAATATACACACCCTAGCATGCATTGAACATCCTAGGCTACACAAACATCATGCATTGAACCTCAAGCCTACATAATACTAGTGAGCAAAAGAATCTCGCCCACCTGATAACGAGGAACAACCCTTGCACCTACTCGCGAAGGTCATGCTCGAAATCCACCATATGAAATGATTAAATCTCGACATTTAGTCCACATCACTAGAAGTTCCCCTTCAACAATAATCCAAAGAATTCCAAATTTTCATTTTTTCACACAAAAATATGAAATTATAGTCAACGCGTTCTACACTAAGAATAGAACACATTTAGAACTGACTACAACTTCAAAAGAGGAATAGGTTGGGTTTTATTACCTATCAAGTGATTTGCACCGTCCAAAAATCCTCCAGATAGGCAAATTTTCTCTGGGTTCGTATAAAACTACAAATGAACAGTCAAAACTTCCAGAATTTAGTTCTACATCGATAAACTGTCAGTTTAGAAGGAAGATCTGAGCTCATAAGGTTCCGGATCATTTTATATACTCAAAACCCTCAGAACCCCAGTTTTTGATATGGAATTTGAATGAATCGATAGAATTGAAACTTAAATGATTTAAAGGTTCAGATTCCTACCTTAGAACTTTAGCTCCTCCTTGAATCAGCTCTGGATCGTCTCTCTGAAACTCCGAATCAACTCGGGAGATTCTGTGCGTGAAATGACGAATTAGGGCTCAAAACTATTTAAATTTCATGCAATGACCGCGGTCGGCACATTACGGACCGCGGTCACCATGGTGACCTAAATTTTTCAAGATTTTTCACTGAAGACCGCGGTCATCCTTTAGTGACTGCGGTCACTAGCCATTTAATAGCCATTTAAAACATGTTTTCACACATTTTTATATTTATTTCATAATTAAATTTTTTTTAATTCATTTTCAAGTTGTGTGCGTTTGAAAACCTTGGGGTGTTACAATCTACCACCCTTAAAAGAAATTTCGTCCTCGAAATTTAGATGGAAATTACCTGCATAATGTGTCCAATCACTCAGGCCTGGCGAAGAGATCTGGGTACTTCTTCTGCATATCACTCTCTAACTCTCAGGTCGCCTCCTCCAGGTTATGATGCCTCCACAGGACTTTGACTAGGGGTATGCCCTTAGTCCTGAGACTCTGCGCCTTACGATCAAGAATCCTGACAGCTGGCTCATTGTAAGTAGCATCATCTCGAAGTATAATATCCTCCCAGTGATTGACATGAGAAGGATCTGGCTCGTACTTTCGAAGCATCGAAACATGGAACACATTATGTATTGGGGACAATCTGCTCGGCAAATCTATCTCATAGGCGCATGCACCGACCCGTTTGATGATCTCAAACGGACCAATGTATCATGGTGCTAGCTTCCCCTTCACTCCAAACCTTCGGATCCCTTTCTGTGGACTAACTCTCAAGAATACCCAATCACCTGGTTGGAACTCTAGGGGTTTCCTCCTTCTGTCAGCATAACTCTTCTGTCTACTCTGTGCTGTAGCTAGCCTCTTCTAGATTTGCTTCACTTGCAAGCTCATCTCCTCAATCAACTTGAGTCCAGTGAGTACTTGGTCTTCAAAATCTGCCCAACAAAATGGTGATCTACAGGGTCTGCCATAGAGTGCCTCATATGGTGCCATCCCAATGCTCGCTTGATAACTATTATTATATGCAAACTCAACTAACGGTAGATGTTTGCTCCAGTTACCTCTAAAGTCCATGCCACATGCCCTAAGCATATCCTCAAGTATCTGAATGACCCTCTCTAACTGCCCATCTGTCTGGGGGTGAAATGCTGTGCTCATAGTGAGTCTACTTCCCAGTTCTTTTTGTAAGCTTTGTCAGAACTGAGACGTAAATCTGGCATCTCTGTCTGACACTATAGTTCTGGGAACCCCATGCAGTCTCACTATCTCTCGAACATATAGCTCACCCAGTCTACTAACTATATCAGTAGATTGAATAGGTAGGAAGTGCGCTACCTTCGTCAACCGATCCACGATGACCCATACAGTGTCTTCCCCTCTTAGACTTCTCGGCAGGCCGTTGACGAAGTCCATCGCAATACTGT
>JAJIYU010021553.1:0-10003 GCA_030144865.1 Tinospora cordifolia | reverse complement strand
TTGCATTAATAGGAGTCCTTGCTATGCCTGAGTAGTTATTGTTCAAGACTGGTTTGAAGAAGTCTCTCAATGGTGCCTCGCGATGTTGTTCATCTCTGTTATTTCCCACACTGGAACATCCACTGTTAGCCATTGTTGTTGTTCGCTTTTGAGCTTCCGATCTAATCTGACTAATAGTTTTCAGCAAATCAGGATCGTAAGGATCAACCGGGCGTTTACTCATGCAAACCTGAAACTCAAACACACACACACAGATCAAGTGTATTCAATGCGGTCTTTACTAAAAGAAATTCAGTTAAAAAGTAATAATAAAATGAAATACTGTCTTGACTAAGACCAAACCAAATTCGACTGGTTTTAACAACACTAACACTGTTTTATTCCCCGGCAACAGTGCCAAAAACTTGTTAGCTACCCCGCAAGTGTACAGGATCGCAATAGTAATACCGGTGAGACCGGATATCATCCTTAGGGAAAAAGTACTTGTTCGTGTAAACTAAATCCCAATCTAGCGTTGGTTTTAATTTTATCAAGACGTCTAATTTAGTTTAATAAGCAATTGTATAAACAGAACTTTAATTTCTCAAAAATAATAAAACTGAAATTAAATTGACTAGGTAGCAATGTTTAAAAGGGCTGTTTGGGATAGTAAGCACTTTAGTATGCTCTGTAATTTTATTTGGAATTATAATTTACTAACACTATGATTATTGCACTTGTAATTGAGACCCTATTCCTAGGCGTTCTAATTTTTCACTAAAGGTGTTTCTCAATACACTCTTCCGAGGTGTTCAATCAACGACCCTACGGATTCAAATAAGAATTCCTGTGCTATCTCCCTTAGATCCTATCACAATCTTTCGATCAATGACTTGATCTAGGTCGTTACTGTTATAACCTCTCACCGAGCCTCTCTCCCGAGTTAATTCAATGATCTTTGGTTCTTTACGCTTATGGCCAGTAAACATAAAGCTTTAAGCATGAACAAATAAAGAGTAGTGCAGATAAATCAATTAAACTGATGAAATTACCATGCATACATTGGAGTTTATATCCCAAACAGTGAAACTAAATTAGCTAAACATGGAAAAGATCATAATCAGGGAAGATAAAGATAAGAAATCAAGCATACTCAAATTGTAATTGGAACTCCTTTAATCCCTTCAAAGAAAAACACTATTTCTCCTTCTTTAGCAGCCACACTCGTTTCTTTCCCAATTAGGTATATCTTTCTGCTAATCACACTTTTTCCTTTTATACCTGCACTCAATTAACCCTAAAAATTACGCGATTCTCGAAACTCAAGTGATGGACCGCGGTCATTGATTCTGTGCAAAAACCCAGAAATTCTTCTCATTTTGTGGACCGCGGTCTGGCCTGTTTCTATGCACTTCATGTTCTCGTGACCGCGGTCACCAGTATAGTATGTACTGATCTGGTTCGTCTTTTGTTACTATGGTCTTCAGTTGATGGACCGCGGTCTGCTGGTATTCTTCTCATGATTTCCTTCCTGATTTGCCTTCTTCTGCGTACTGCTTCAATCTATATCCTGCAATACACTTAATTTATTTTCCAGACATCATTTTCTCATAAAAGAATAACAAAACTCATCAAAACAAGGTTTAAAAGCTATTGAACAATGCAAATCCCTAACTACATGCAATTATTGCTAATTTATGCAATTTTTACTTCTATTCTCCTTTGTTTATTAAAAAATGCAACATTTTACCTGTTCTACTGTTAGTTTGCTATGCAACTAACAAATACCCCCAAACTTAGACTTTTGTTCGTCCTCGAACAATGACTCTATCCTAAAACTAACATGTCATGCCATATAAATTTCAAATTCTTTTTCACCATCATTGTAACCTCAATAGTCCATTCCTATAGTTCATGACTCATCAACACTCCCTTAGGAACATTCATTTTGTCTAGATTTTCAGTTCATCATCTGTTCTTCCTTAACTTCACTCTATCATCAGTCAGTATCTTAATCCTCTTAGACATTGAAAGTGATTTGCAGGTGCAATTTCAATCAAAGAAATCATTTCCTAACACCTAAGTACACAGATCCTCTCAACTTTCTTATCTATCAATCTTCTACTCAAGTCAAACTATAATCAGGATCAGTGGTCTTTCTCTTGGGTTGTAACGTGGCCTGGCTCAGGGTACAAGTGTAGTAAGGATTTAAATTTGACTCAGGTGTACACTCATAGCATAATACTAACCTGATTTGTTTGATCTTCTTGCTATAGTTTGAGCATTATTGTTCTATCCTTGTGTTTTTCTTTGCTCATGCTCATGACCAAGTCCTCAGAACTCCCCCAAACTTCTTTAGTATATACACTCCAATTAAACTCAAATGTACACTCTTACAAAAGTCAAAAGTTCAGCTATCTTTATGCTGAAATACTAAGAACATAAGTATGACTCTTCTTTTTTTTGTTTTTTTTTTAGAAATCTAATAATAAAGGAAAACATAGAATTAAACTTACACATATCTCAATGTTCACATCTCCTTCTTCTCTTGCATCATCATAATAATTGATATTACAACCATGAGTGCACACAGTTAGGTTTAACTGAGGTATTCATAATAGGCTCGAATGTTTCTACAACGTTTAGGTTCATAATCAAGAAAACCGGTTGTAAGGCTCAAAATTGTTTACAAAGGGTAAGAAATGCTAGGATTGGCTTTTAGGCTATGACTCAAACAATGATGGCCTACTTCATTTCCCTCCTATAATCATTCCTAAGTAGCAATCAAGACAGATTTGATTATTTTGAGAATCTATAGGAATTTCTTTCTGCTTATGGTTTGGTTTCTACTCCTCACTTTCTCAGTCTTCAGAGTCTCAGTCTACCTAAGACTACAAAGATCTGTCAAGGTCAAATTTCAGACAAACCAAGCACACAGACTGTTTGAAAGTACGCTAATTCTTTGTCTCATCACCCTAGAGGAATTTTCAATTTCATTGGTTACTCAGTGAATTTTGTTTTTTTAGAAATATGGCATGATTCTAACTTGATTGACACCTATATGCTCATGTATTAACTAATATGCCCATGCATTGACACTAATTCAATGACTCTACTTTCTACATATCATGAAATACTCAATTTAATTATGCATGTATGCCAAAAAAATAATAATGCCGCCAGAATCAGTAAAAAAAAATTAACTTGAACCTTAAACCTGAATTTGAAGAAGAATGCGAAGAATTACGCGCACACCCCCAAACTTATTATGTGCCTTGTCCTCAAGTGCACATAGATATCGAAACATGGGCGTGGTAACATATCACACATGCATTCAAAGAAAACCAAAAAGAAATAATTAGTCTGGAATTTAAAGCAAAATGAGGATTAGCATGGATCACTTAAGAACACTGGTAAACATTTGGCACAGTCAGCAGAAAACAAGAAAGAACAGAAAAATCACGAATATCCAGTAGTTCAAGACAGCAAACAGAAGCGAGAAAAAGACAAAATGAACATCAAACTGTGGTGCTCAAAGATCTGCACCAAGTATCTCTTCCTCAGTAATAAAATCATTGAAGTGATTTCCACCATCTGCATCATCGTCTTCATCATCATCAGCATCCATAGGTTGGGGGGGCGGCACCGGAGGAACACAACACTCCATCTCCGAGTAGGGCACAGCACAAGGGGGCGGAGGAAATGCGGCAGCCATCTCTGGGTCCTTCCGATGCATCCATTCTATCATGTAAGCCATCCAATGCATCATTCGATGCTCATTGGATGGTGTGCTAGAGGATGATGATCCGCCAGCAGCGGAGGACGACAGTGGAGCACTAGTGGGATGGACAGGAGCAGCTGCAGTGGGTGACTGAACCGAAGATGGTCGCTGAGGCTCAGTAGGGGCCCGACGCCTCTTAGCAGGAGTGTAAGTGAGCATCTTTACAGCAATGTGGTCCTTCATCTTCAGAAGCGGCTCACTCCGCTCCCATTGCACCCGAGCCCTCTTGCATAACTTTGTAATCAGTGTAGGGTGCGGAAGACCAACATTGGTCCTATCAATAGCGGACCAAATAGAGTTGGAAATAATGGTACCAATGTTGATTGGGAGCCCTTTCATAATGCAATACACGAGGACCGCCCGTTCCACCGTCACCCTATTAATAGCTAGAGAGGGAAGAAGATTAGAACACACAAAATAAAGCCAAACCTTAGCTGGTGTCAAAAGCATGGTCTTCATCAGATTGACTGGCCGATCATTATAACAGATCCATGAATCCCCCTCAATGCATAGTGTGCAGAACACCTCATCCGGGTCGTAACGAGGAAGTACAGTGTAATACTCGTCAGGGGTATTTGCTGGCAGCCCGTAGACTTCATTAATTGCCGCCACACCAAACTACACCCACTTCCCACGGACCCATACAGCTGTGCCCTCGCAATCAGCGACATTTGCATAAAATTCTTGGACAAGAGGGATCACCGTGGTGCCCGGAGCCTTGATTAGCCTTTCCCAATGACGGCTGGCTATGACAGTGTCTATCCCAATGTTGCACTCCTCCTGCATTAGCATAATACCCCCTTCAGGTATTAGATGCCTATTTGACTGTATGATATTGAACCGCTGCTTTGCAGTGGCGGTTCGAAAACGTGCGCTATCCGCCGGTGGGGGTGGCGGTGCTGCAGGTTGCTTTCCCTTGGAAGCAGGGTGCTTCATTCTTGGCGGCCTGTAAAAATTCATTAGATACAGTTGCAACTGATTGAAGACACATTTTGACAAGTCACCAGCAATACAGGGAAACTTTTCTATATTCAAATGACATGCCAAACTACATGCGTAGAATTTTAAACTTTTCTTTTTCACACCCATTCAAATCATCACCAAGCATATTCAAATCAAGTTAAACTATAACAAACACTTGGAAAACCGAAAAGATAGATGATATTCGCACAAAAGCAAACATATTCCAGATTTGCACATCTAAAGGAGCAATATTCCATAAAAACAAATTTAAATGAGAATATAAAGGAGAGTATGCTTTTAATCCACCCAAATCAAATGAAAACAAGAAGAGATATTGCTTACAACTAGCACAAATGCAAAAATGAAAGGGGAAATACTTAGAATCAACAAGAAAGTACTTACATTTTAGCTTGAGACAAGAAGAGGAGGTAAAGCTAGACTTAGAATGGGCTGAGCACTAAAAAAAGAACTTGATTTCTGCGGATGAATATGCACAAAATGACCGCAATCTCTACTTAAAAGGACGCACAGACCGCGATCTGCACTTTATGGACCGCAGTCCGTGAATGGAATTTGAAATGGCATTGCAACAATGCATTCTATTGACCGCGGTCCACTAGTTTGGATGCCACTGTGGACCGCGGTTGGCAGAATGTGGACCCTATCGACACAACTTCTTACCGCGGTAGACAGAAGGTGTATTCTTGTAGACTGCAGTCGGCAGAATAGCTATTTTTGTGGAGCACTTTCTGACCACGGTAGACAGAATGTGTGTTTCTGTAGACCGCAGTCGACAGAATGGCTCATTAGACGATGTGTTTTTGGACCGCGGTCAGCAGTATGTAGACCGCGGTCAGCAGAGTGAAATGAGCCTTAAAAACCCGAAAAATAAATTTCTACTTCCTATGCCTCTAACACAAATGAAAGTAAAATCAAACATAAGCAAACAAAAGTACTAGAAAACAGACAAAATTAATGGGTTGCCTCCCACACAGCGCTATTATTAATGTCGTTAGCTCCACGTGGATACGGTATATCACTCCTTCAACACTGTCATTGAGACAGTTTGCTTCAGTCCTCCATAGAAGATCTTCAAACGCTGACCATTCACCTTAAATTTGTGTCCATCTTGAAAGCTTTGCACTTCAACTACACCATACGGAAATACTTGTGTCACTAAGAAAGGTCCGGACCAACGGGACTTCAACTTTCCAAGAAATAGTCTTAATCTTGAGTTAAATAACAGGACTTGCTGGCTAGGTTGGAATTCCTTCTTCTCAATGATCTGATCATGCCATTTCTTCATTCTTTTTCGGTAAATGGTGTTGTTCTCAAATGCTTCCCTACAAAACTCGTCTAATGCAACCAACTGAAGCAAACAGTTCTCTCCACATGCTGTTGCATCAAAGTTCAACTTTCTAATAGCCTAGTAAGCCCTATGCTCCAACTCACAAGGTAAATGGCAGGACTTTCCATACAGCAACTGGTATGGCAACATACCAATGGGTGTTTTAAATGCTGTCCTGTACGCCCACAATGTGTCATCTAACTTTAGAACCCAATCCTTACGATTTGTTCCAACCGTCTTCTGCAATATAGCCTTAATTTCTCTGTTGGAGACCTCAGCTTGCCCATTAGTTTGTGGATGATATGGTAAGGCGACTTTGTGCCTCACGCCATACTTACTGAGAAGGCTATTGAAGACTTTGTCGCAAAAATGTGTTCCTTCATCACTCACAATGGCTCTAGGAGTACCAAAACGGGAGAAAATATTTCTCGTAAGGAACTTAAGGACCACTCGTGCATCATTCTTTGTTGTGGCCACAGCCTCTACCCACTCAGAGACATAATCCACAGCTAGTAGTATGTACTGCTTACCATTTGATGGGGGAAAGGGACCCATGAAGTCTATGCCCCAAACATCAAATAATTCAACCTCTACGAAAGTAGTTAAAGGCATCTCATTTCTCCTAGATATGTTCCCCTGTTTTTGGCACACCTCACATGACTTCACAAACACATAAGCATCCTTTAGCATACTAGGCCAATAAAACCCACTTTCAAGAACACGCCTAGCTGTGCGTTGATGGCTATAATGACCACCATAAGGTGATGCATGACAATCATGAAGAACCTTGTTAAAATCCTCTTTCGGGATGCAACGACGGATCACTTGATCAACACACCTCCGATATAAGAATGGATCATCCCACAAATAAAACTTGCTCTCGTGCAGAAAACGCTTCAATCGGCTTTGAGAAAGATCCGGTGGAGTCACGCCTGTAGCTTTATAATTGGCAAAATCTGCATACCATGGTACATTGCTACTAATAACAAAAAGACTCTCATCAGGAAAAACTTCTACAATACTTCCCGGATCAGGATATGCATCATTGGATAAACGAGACAAGTGATCTGCTACAACATTTTCTATGCCCTTCTTGTCTATCACCTCTATGTCAAACTCTTGCTGCAGTAGAATCCATCTTATGAGTCTTGGTTTTGCGTCCTTCTTTGCAAAGAGTTGGCGAATAGCTGCATGATCAGTGAAAACTTTAACATGTGAACCCACAATATATGATTGGAACTTGTCACAGGCGAAGACAACAGCTAATAGCTCCTTTTCAGTGGTGGTGTAGTTCCTTTGTGCATCATCCAACGTCTTGCTTGCGTAATAGATGGCTCTAAACATTCTATCCCGTCTCTGCCCCAATACTGCTCCAACAACAAAGTCACTAGCGTCACACATAATCTCAAATGTTTTCCCCCAAACTGGTGTAGACATAATAGGAGCAGATATTAATGCCTTCTTCAATATATTAAAGGCTTCGATACATTCACCAGTGAACTTAAATTCAGCCTCTTTTTCAAGAAGGTTGCATAATGGTCGAGTGATTTGGGAAAAATTCTTAATGAACCTTCGATAAAAACCAGTATGCCCTAAGAAACTGTGCACTTCTCTCACTGATGCTGGAGGTGCTAGCTTCTCAATGGCTTGAATCTTTGCTCTGTCAACCTCAAGGCCATTAACAGAAACTTTATGACCTAGGACGATGCCTTCCCGAACCATAAAATGACATTTCTCCCAATTTAGAACCAGATTCTTTTCTTCACAATGGGAAAGAACATTGTCCAAATTAGTCAGACATTTACTGAATGTTACACCAAACACTGAAAAATCATCCATAAACACCTCCATGATGTCTTCAATCATGTCTGAAAATATGGCCATCATACATCTCTGAAAAGTAGCTAGAGCATTACATAACCCAAATGGCATCCTCTGAAATGCATATGTCCCATAAGGACACGTGAAGGTTGTCTTCTCTTGATCCTCGGGTGCAATAACTATTTGATTGGATCCGGAATAACCATCTAGAAAGCAATAAAAATCATACCCAGCTATTCGATCTAGCATTTGATCAACAAACGGTAAAAGAAAATGGTCTTTTCGAGTGGCTTTGTTCAGCTTCCTATAATCAATACACACCCGCCATCCTATAGTTGTTCTTGAAGCAACTGTTTCCCCTTTTTCATTTGTTGCAACAGTGATGCCCCCTTTCTTCGGTACCACATAAATGGGACTAACCCATGATGAATGTGAAATTGCATAGATAATTCCTGCTTTCAACCACTTCATCACTTCCTTCTTGACTACTTCTTTCATGATAGGATTAAGTCTTCATTGATGTTCAACTGTAGGCTTGTGGGGGTCTTCCATTAATATCTTATGCATGAAAACTGCTGGACTTATCCCTTTTATATCTTCTATGTTCCATCCAATAGCTTGCTTGTGATTTCTCAACACTTGCAGCAACTCCTCTTCTTGGGCAGGGGGTCAATGAGGAAGAAATGATGACTGGAAACAATTGTTTCTCATCTAAATGAACATACTTTAAATGTTCAAGGAGTGGCTTCAGTTCAATGGTCCTAACAGCCTCTTGAACATCTTCAACATGATCTTCTTCAGGAAATGATGCTTCAACACTGTTTGGTTCTGAAGGGCATGCTTCCAATGCTAACACAATTAACTTCTCATAATCAGTAGCAGTCGTTGGATAAGTAAGTGCACGAGATATACATCCAACCCACTCGTCTTGGGAACTCAACTCATTTACAACTTCAACAATGCAGGTATTTATTACCTCTATTCTGTTGCATTCGTGGGGTTCGTTCGGGTAGGGCATTGCTTTATAGAGATTGAAAACTACCTTTTCTTCATTCACCCGCAATGTTAGTTCTCCTTTATGGACATCAATGAGTGCATGACCTGTGGCTAAAAATGATCTTCCAAGAATCAACGGTATTTCACAATCTTCTTCCATATCCAAAACCACAAAGTCAACTGGAAATATGAATTTATCTACCTTTACCAACACATCCTCTATTACACCTCTCGGGTATGTTAAAGATCTGTCGGCCAACTGAAGAGTGATTGTGGTAGGTTTGATTTCAGACAATCCCAACTTCTTGCACACTGACAAAGGCATGAGATTAATACTTGCCCCAAGATCACACAATGCCTTCTCGAACATTTTAGCTCCTATATTACATGGTATAGTGAAACTTCCAGGATCTTTCACTTTTTGAGGGAGCTTCTTTTGAAGAATTGCACTACACTCTTCCGTTAATTTCACAATTTCAAAATCCTCCAACTTCCTTTTCTTGGACATAATTTCTTTCATGAACTTTGCATAATTGGGCATTTGTTGAAGAGCTTCAGCAAAAGGAATGTTGATATGGATCTTCTTAAACATTTCTAGAAATTTAAAAAACTGATCATCCAACTTCTTCTTTTGAAACCTTTGGGGAAACGGCAATGATGGAGGGGCTAAGATTTTACCCTCTTGACTAGAATTCGGCTTATCCTTCCTTTGTGATCTTGAGAACTCATCACCTTGATCAGCTGGTGGTTTGGAGATGTTCTCTTTATGGGCGTCAACTTCTTTACCCTCACCAGATGATTTAGCTGAATAAGGAGGACTTGCTACTTCTTTCCCGCTTCTAGTAATTATCGCTTTGCAGCTTTCTTTTGGATTGACCTAAGTGTCACTTGGAAAAGAATTTTGAATTTTTTTGCTAGTTGGACACTATTTGGGCTAGTTGTCCAACTTGAGTTTCCAAACTCTTTACTGTGGCATTCATATTTCCCATTTGTATTTTCATGCCCGAAACTCTGCTATCATTCTTATCTATTCTTCCTGTCAACTCCTTGAAAAACTTTGACTGCATGTTAATCATTTCATCAAGCTTGTCTTCTAAGGATGGCTTTTTGTCTTG
>JAJIYU010021552.1:0-10064 GCA_030144865.1 Tinospora cordifolia | reverse complement strand
TAATTTATCATGTTATACTGTGGTATGTTCAATTTCTGTTGAAATATTTATCTACCATGTTCTTGCACACAAAAGTCAGATTAAATGAGATTTCAACCACGTACCGGTACGAGGACTTTTTGTGTTCCATGTAGAATTGGAACTGGCTGTCAATACTGACACCAGCATGGAACGTGTTTCAAAGATGATTCCACTGGAAATGGGTTTGAGTTTCAGAATTGATCTCTCTCTCTAGATCTGGAGCACAGAGGTTATTCCCGTTCGGTCTAAATTACGACTGAATTAATATGTTGGGTAAATTGAATTAATCTCTGGAAGTGTTTGATCTGCTTGCATTGCCTGGTTGAAATAATGGATTAAATAGATGGAATAATTCACTAGGCTGTGTAGCTCACCCTCTTATTTTTCACAACAGGAAATTGATCAGCCTGCACGGAGATTATTCCTTAGAAAGTTTTTATTTAATTTAATGTAGGACAAATAGGCCCAAGTGAACTCATGTATTTTCAACTTTAAATTTATTTTTTCGCTGTAATGGAATATTGTACTTGGAATTGTTAAATGAACACCTGAAGGATCTTCTTTACTATGATGTTATTTTTGTACATAGACTAATGTACATAGAACCCTAAT
The DNA here is from genome assembly GCA_030144865.1 of Tinospora cordifolia. Lineage (NCBI taxonomy): Eukaryota > Viridiplantae > Streptophyta > Magnoliopsida > Ranunculales > Menispermaceae > Tinospora > Tinospora cordifolia. The sequence continues at coordinate 9,431 of JAJIYU010021552.1, read as the reverse complement.
GCATTTGGGTCTAAGAAGAAGAAAATGTAGCACGGGCCCGTCTCCCGAGCATCCCAAGATTTTTGATTAAAGAGAATTGAACCGTCAGATGACGTGGAAGATGAGACTTGGGAGGTGGGGTGTTACAAGTATATACACATATTTGATTACTTTTCTTTACTTAGGTATGATCTCACTCAATTTCTCATGTTTCCATAGGCTTTTAACATCCTATTACTTTAGATTAAATGCTAGAATATAAAAAGTAAGCATTAGAATGGAATATAATCATTGTACCTTACTTGTGTTACCCGAAACGTCTCGTTGATAACGTATGTTTCGAACAAGGCTTCTTGTATCCTTGTGGATTGGTTTATGGATATGTTTTAATAGTGGAATTAGGAAAGGATCTCAAGGATTATTGATGGGAAAAATAACCAAATCAAGAAGATGGAAGAGGAAAATGAAAGAGAAGAAGATATGGTGTAGAATATTACCTTATGGAATGAATTGTTGGTGATCCAATGAATTTGCTTCAACCTCGGGTGGTATTTTTCTGCAGCTGAAGTTTGGGATGACAAAATGGAAAGAAGAAGAACAAGAAATTGGCACCTAAAGATAAGAAGAAAAGGAGACGCTATTGATAAGGATATAAGAGAGTTTAAATGTATTTGGGACACTTAGTTATAATCCATTTTAAGTTTGATTTCTATCCAATATCTTTGTTATCTAATCTTCATGGGGCATGGGAAAAGGAGTGGGTGGTGATTTTGAGTTGTAGTTTATTGAGTAACCACCCTTCTTTACATGTAATTATAACATGCTATGCTTCCTTATACCTCTAATTATACATATTTTATAATATTTTCTCAATGATTTCTCATTTATATTTTATGTATTATGTACCAAAATTAAGTTTATTAAATCTTTTATTAGTTGATGGAATTTAAATAATATTTTAATTAATTAATTAATTTATTATATATATATATATGTATGTATGTATGTATGTATCCTTATTTTTTTTTTTCAAATTATTCTTCTAACAATTAAATTAAATTTATTGTTTAGACTATTACAACCTAGGAGCTAGTGAGTGTGAGACGCAGGTCAAGTACCCAAATCTTTTCACAAAGAGCACACCTGATAGAGATGGTCTCGACACAAGTAGACCACATATACATATTTGAAATTTTTTTAAAATGGGATAGGTTTTAATACTCTAAAACTTTGTAATAGTTTTAAAATTATGAAACAAGAGTATTTTAATAAACTTACACAATGGACAACTAGGAAGATAATTTAATCTATGTAGCATGTGCAAATAGTTTTAGGTAGACTTAATAATAATAACAATAATGATGACGATGATGATGATGATGATAATGACCAAACACATAATCATGTTAATTCTTGTATCTCTTTCTGCATTCTCTTATCTTTTACTAATAATATTTTCTCATCTCTCTTAATGCCCACCAACTTAAAATGGCATCCCAATTTTAGTTAAAACTTTCCTCATTCTATATTTTCTTTGTCTTAAATATACTTTAATTTCTTCCTCATTATAGTATATATATACTATACTATATTAAGATTGCTCAAAATTTGTCATGATCAAGCCCTTAGTAAAAGATGATATTCTCCTACTATCTTTGACCCTCTTTCCACAATAATCAAATATATATTCAAAATATATTTAGATTGGCCAAAATGGAAGTGTGATCAAGACCTTGTTATAATAAGACATTCCCTTACTACCTATGATGTCCCTCCCATAATAGTCATTTCCTTTATTACATTATTATTTACACGTTCATAAGAGACCTCATAAGATCCAATTTCAAATCCTTTCCATATAATTTTGATTTCTCTTCTTCAATATTTTGAACGATACACCCAAGCATAAAAACTCACAAACCCGTAACCTTATTATATTAAATAAAACCTTCTTCATATCCCTGACATGCCCAGCATTGTTTTTATCTCTTTTAGTGCTGTTTCATACTAGCATTGGAAACATCAACAGTTACTTTATTGTATCTGTCATATATCGCTTACTACCATCGTGTTATATTATTGTATAAACCATGAGGATGATTCTACTCATTTACATTATTTTATTTTCATATGTGTATACAAATATCAAAATTGTTATTACTGTTCAAACAATATTATGATCGATATGATTATTGAGTGTGACAATGTAGGAATGTTTGACTAGGTATTTTGTACATATAAAATAAAATAGTACAAATTTGGTTAGTTCATGAAAACTGAAAATAAAATATTTTGTTTCAGTTATTTAGAAATTGGATTAGTCTTTAGAACAATCAATAAATTTTTAATTTACATAAATATGAAGTCTGATCTGAAAATATGCATAAAAGCATATACATATGCCTTGAAGAAGGTGACAAGTTGTGTAGATCTAAATTTTGTGAAAAATGGTATCATAATATTTAACTAGAAAAATTTTTAGAAACTAAGTTGCTAGAAAATAATGCAAAAAAAAAAAAAATCATATAAAAATAAAAATACACATGAATATTTTAGAACACATAAAATAGAGTGCAAAACGTATACCTAAAAATAATTAAGAATTATTTAAAAATATAATAATAATATACATTTATTAGTTATAGCCTTAAATTGAAATAAAACCCTTGATATATTGAAAAGAAATCTTTAGTAAAATGTAATAGAAAATATATAAATTAGAAGATAAAAAATATTTAGGGAAACAAATTAGAATTTTAAGATGCTGAAAGTTAAATTAAATTAACTAAAGATAATAAAATTTTAATTAAAAATATTAGTACACGTAAAATAAAGATTTTAAGTATTTATAATAAGCATTAAGTCCAAATATCATGTAAATTATGGATGACATTTTTGACTGAATTTTTACAGATGAAGAATAATTTTGGCTAAGTTCATAGTAGAAAATTACAGCAATAGTATGCAAACAATAAGCTAATAACAATAGTAATGTCTTATTATCCAAAAAAAAAACATTAAGGTCTAAAATTAAGAAAATTTGTGATGACTCATATTTTTGGCATCGGATTGACAGATCTGACACATGTATATTCTATGTATATTCTTGAATTTTAATGAAAATATATGAAAATTTTCTAATTTCAAATTTATTTATTAAAAAAATTAGAATAATGGAAAAAAACACAATTTTGAGGGGAAAACATATGAAACTATATAAAAAAATGTGTTTTCTGGAGGAAAATAATTTTTAGGATTGATTATTGAATTTTTGGAATAATTATGAAATTTTTAGAAAAATTTATGAAATTTTTTTTAAAGAAAAATGCAATTATTGGAGGATTATTAAATTATTGAGAAAATAATTGTGTAAATAGTACAAATAATGTATCAATAAAGCATTTTGATAAGAAATGATGAATTAGTGATTTTTAATAATTTTAAGAAAAAAAGCCAAAATTTGATATATATATATATATATATATATGTGTGTGTGTGTGTGTGTGTGTGTGTGTGTGTGTGTGTGTGTGTGTGTGTGTATAACAAGAATAAGAAATGAAAAAGAAAACAAAAAGGGGGGGCTCAATTCAACACATTGGGTCGAAATCAGTCAGGGCCTGAACCGTGGGCCGGCCCACGCGCCGAACAAACCAAAAACCCCTCTCTTGTTTGTCATTTGTGCGAAATTTTGACGAATTTTAGCAAATTTTTGGTGATTTCCTAGGGATTTTATAGTAAGAAAACTATGGGAATCCTTGGCTTTGAGGTGGCCAATGGATGATGCCAATTGGACATCCAACATGGGAGCTTGGAGGCCACGTGTCATTCTATTTGGCCATGCAAGCCCCCTTTTATGCAACAAAACCACCTCTTGAGCTAAAGTTTCAGATTTTCAATTGCTATAGCCATATTCATGAACTTGTATCTTCCCCATTTCTCATCCATTTCCCTTGAATCATAGCTTATTTTAAAGCTCTTACTACCATCTACGAAGTCCTACAAGCAACTCGCTGAATCTTGGAACCATTCGAAGCTAGAACCCCTAAGAAGAGGTACTGTTCATCGTGTCTAAACCCAGAAAATAGAAAAAATTTGTGTTGAAGCCGCCGTTGGAGCTTCGATTCCTAAGCCATTTCGAGTCCATTTTGGAGGTAAGACTATCCATTTTCTTCCTTTCCATGTGTAATCTAACCTCCAATTGCTAAAAAATGAAAAATAAGGCTTTACACACGTTTTCCAAGCTGTCTAGGTTGGGTATTTGCTAACTGTTGCAGCAGTGTGACAAAAACAGTGTTGGAACAACTTTAAGGGGGCTCACACCTGAACCATTCCAGGTTCATCTCTAAGGTAAGACCCTTTATTCTACCCCTTATCATGTGTATTTCAATGTCCAAGAGGTGAAAATTAGATATTAGAACTTTAAATATGTTTTGTAAGTCACTGTCGTTGACTGTTCGACTCAATGTTACAATAGTGCCAACAGAAATCAGGTTGAGACCAGATTTAAGGCTATATTTGGAGAACCTAAGGACATTTGTTTTGACTGAAACCAGAGGCGTTTAAAACCTTATAGTAGAGGCTACAAAGAAGTATAAAGATCTAACCATGAGCCTATGTGAATATGATTTATTACACTTACAAATATGCCATGTTAGCTGGATGTTCAACACTAAGAAAAAAATTTTGAGTTTTAAAATACATGTGACTTGTTTAATGAGACGTTTGAACATGATTTTGGGCCTATATATGCTTACTATTTGAAATGGTCCTTGATAAGGAATTGTAGAGTGATCTACATACTTGCAAAATGTGCAAGAAATAACCCTTAGATTAGAGGTATGATGAGGTAAATAAACACATGAAAGAATAATAGAAATGTGAACCCAAAAATTCTTGTAATTCGGCTGAAAATTCTGAGAGTAAATTAAATGACCAAACCTAGGTGGTTTGAGTTAAAATTTGGTAGAGAGATTCCTAAGTATGTCTAGAATATGTGTACCAAATTTCAGAGCATTCTGATATGGATAAATAGGTCAAATTAGGCAAATAGTCATTGTCTATCACATGAAATCCAAAAACACACAGACCCTGGTATCTCAGTTAAAAAAACTATCAATGAAGTCCTAAAATTATGATTTAAAATTTTGGAGAAGATTTGAGGAGTCTAAAACAAATCTAAAAACTTGGTGCAAATCTAATGTATGGATTGCCCGCAATAAATTTAAAAAAATTATTGCGCGGTTGGGGTCATAAGCTAGAGATGTGCCTAAGTGATGGGAATTGGGAATTTTGACCCATTTCAACCCAATTAACTCAATGAGGACCAGAGTTGACCATTTGGGACTTTGTTAACCAGCTAGGCCAGCAAGTGATAGGTTTGACTAGGGTTGACCAAGATTGGCCAAGGTCAATTAAGTTGACTTAGCGACTTAAGGTAAGTTGAATTAGCATAGATAGACCACCCTTGACTGGACTAATCTATTGATTGACCAATGACATGGAGTTAGAGTTGAGCCAAGTCTCATGTTAATATTAAGAAGTTACGTCGATTTTGCAAGACCAAGTGTCAGCGGGACGTGATCGATCGCAAGAGGAGTACCGGGAGCTGAGCATCCCTGTGAGTAGTGTTTTCTAACTTATTTCTTAAAGCTTGTTATTCTGTGCGTTTATGAAAATGATATTTCATATTGTGATGAATCTACATCCTTTAAATGAATTCTAAATGAAAAGTGCACCGAGTTTCGAGGTTCGATGGTACAGGGTTGGGGCGAGTTGTGTCGATCCCTCATACGACCCTGATAGTGACCACCTAGCATAGAGTGCCCACTAAGGCAGTTCTATGGGCCCATGATATAGCAACGACAATAAGTCCTATTCGGGTCATCAAAATATGGCAATGACAATAAGTCATGATTGGGTCATTATGATTGATGGTAATGACAACAAGTCCTAATCGAGTCGACATGATACGCTTAACTGTCTGTAACCCACTTGAGTGAATTTTTAGTTGCCTTGGGGGCTAGTGAGAGCCTCGACGAATGCTTTCACCATTTAACTGTTTTCAAATGAAGGTGCATGACTACATTATAGATTTAAATTGTATTCACCGTTGCATTTACTCGCATAATGTTATTGTTCATGCATTCATGGCATATGTTTTATTTGTGGAGTATTTGTTTTAATTTATGAATTAGACTGCATTACTCACTGAGCTGCTGTGGACAATTAGGCTCACTACTCTAACTTTTCAGGTCCTTCAGCCGTGGATAAGGGCAAGGGAGTGGTCATCACATAGAGCCATACTCTCATATTTATTTAGGTAGGTTTTCTTCATGTCGTTATTACTTTGAGGGATAGAACGATTTATAAGGCTGAGGGAAGCCTTGTACATAATGGATTAAGCACTTCCGTTACTACTCATGTTTTGCTACTCGCATTTTTTATAACCTATTTGATAAAATTGTAATCTTTCTAGTGTTTATGTGTTTAAGTTTCTTCTGCATCCCTATGATTACTCTGATATAGTGTTAGGCGTGGTATTGAGGAACGAGGCTTAGCAGTGTCTTGACAAGCTCGGCCTGCGGGCAGGTTTGTTGGGGTGTTGTGCCTGTCGGTTCATCCTTCGCCCTAGGGAAGGGGTCCCGACAAAATTAAAGTTTAAAATATTAAAATTATCATAAATTACTAAAAATAATATTTTATATGATTTAGGTCAATATTTTGGATAGATCCAAACCAAGACAAATTTCGAGGCATCAGAATGCGAGTACAGGTGAAAGTGAAGTCCGTCTCTTTCATGTATTATTTTAATTAAGATAACTGATGTAGTTAATTTTTTATTATATTAAATTAAATTATTATGGTCATGCTAGCATGTTAATGTTCATGTATGTTTGCATGTACATGTAAAATCTACTAAAAGCATGCTAGGACATCATGAATATCATGTCACGTTCTTGTATATTTAATTAAGCTAATATCCTATGCATAATGATTAAATTTTGGTTATTTAATATCTTAGTGCATGTCTGGTCGTATGCATGTAAGAGAAATGTTTACTTTGATTTTATTGTAATCTCCATTGAAGAAAGATGATTAAGATATTAACCACAAATCGGAGCAGTATACCCATATTTGATCACTGTGGGTATTACCCTTAAAGTAAGCTTAACATGGTCTATTCGTATTTGATCACCATCGATAAATCTTCGATTGAGATAGGCTGAGTTTAGGGCCATGCACTAGTATTGTACCACTCGTGTATAGCCTCTACATAGTTTTGTTTAGGATTTACTTAAATGTCGACCCCTACTTTAGAAGTATCCCTAATAGTTGATGTCTCTATGAAAATGTATCCTTGAAGGTTGATCTTTGCTTTAAGAGGTGTTTCTGAAATACTCCCTTAACCAATGAGGAGAGATACGAAGGATAGTTCTTTTAGTCTCAATGACAACCAACACAAACAACTAATTGAAATGTCTAATGTCTGAAAGTATTTGCATGTTGTTGTTTTAATTATTACAATGTTTGAGATGTATTTGGGTTGATCTACTAGACTCCTTTGAACTTACCCCTTCTATTCTATTTTTTTAGGTGATTATTAATCAAAGTAATTTCTGTCAATTCTTTCCAATGGTGTTACTGGGAGTAGCCTTGCTAATGAGGTTACTAATGGATCATATTTCTAATTGATCGTTGGGTTATATGCTTAGTTTATTTGTTTAGTTCTGTAAATTCAACATTAATGCATTGACCAATGTGTCAGACTTATTCATAGCCATATTTTAATTCCTTATATGAGAACCAATACATGATATGATTTAACATTTTATTTATTACAACATAATTAATATTATTGTTGGAACCCTTTTACTAGGGTGAAGGATGGCCCCATTGGCACAGTAACTTAACAAACTCACTTATCGAGTCAAGTTGTGCAATCATTGTTAAGCCTTTCAAACTGCAATCTCAAGTGACATCAAAGTAATTTTAAGAATTCATCAAGTGAAGTGTGATAGCAAACAAAACATTATAGTTAAATCTATGAGTAAGTATCGTCCTTTCATATATAATAAAAGTTTGCTAATATAGATTACATATTGTTATGTTTCAAAAAGATATGGTTTGACCATTCATTTTCATATACACAAGCGACCAACCTCTAACAAAATCAAGAAAAAGGAAAAAAACCACCAAGGGAACTAGGCTACCACCGCGCCTTTCCTTCTGTCAGCCACCAATAAACTTAAAATCTTAAAAGTAGAATAATGAGCCTAAATTGCAACACAGCTCAGTGGATAGTAAGTCCTATATATTACTGATAATTAGCAACCTGTAACACATTGGGTCCCATTACATGATGATACTGTCCCCACTTAGCCACAAACACACTGTGGGGGTTTTCTTCCTGGAGAGACTCGAACTTGAGCCACCCCCAAAAGGCTTCGGCACTAGTGAACACCCGCATGTGCACTCATAGCCCAGTCTCAACTCTGAGGTCTAGCCGATGTGTGATTATTACAATTCACCCCCCTTGGAGGCCATCTCATCTTCGAGATGCACACCCGTTACAATTAGAGGCGATTTTGATACCGTTTTGTAACACACCGGGTCCCACTACGTAACAATATTGTCCCCACTTAGCCACAGACACACCGTGAGGGTTTTGTTCCTGGAGAGACTCAAACTTGAGCCACCCCCAAAAGGCCTCGGCACTAGTGAACACCCATGTATGCATTCATAGCCCTGTCTCAACTCTAAGGTCCAACCGATGTGGGATTATTACACATTGGTTGGACCTCAGAGTTGAGACTGGGCTATGAGTGCATACGCAGGTGTTCACTAGTGTCGAGGCCTTTTGGGGGTGGCTCGAGTTCGAGTCTCTCTAGGAACAAAACTCCCACGGTGTGTCTGTGGCTAAGTAGGGACAATATCGTCAGGTAGTGGGATCCAGTGTGTTACAAAATGGTATTAGAGTCATGTAACACCCCAACCCCCGTATCATTAAGCATTGGACGCATCCACCATTTTTCCTGACAGTGGACTAAACCAAACGGCGGGCCGGGCCGGTATTACATTACAAGCGACGCACACTTGACTTTCTATTTCAGTCATTTCATGTCTTGATCGTATTTAACCGCACATAACTTAAAATTAAGAATTTAATAAGGCAAAAGTATAAGAAATAACTGAAATTCACAAACTCAATTAAATAAAATTGAGTAAATAATTTAAAATATTGCAGTGGAAGTCTTAAAACTTGGGCAACATGCCCTTACATAAAAATTAGAAACTTTAAAAAGAACCTAACTAATATTCATGGTCTTCATGTAATTTAGTTTCCTGAAAAATAAAATGAAGGGTGAGCACACAGCCCAGTGGATCTTTCTAACATTTAAATCATTATTTCAATTCAAACAAACCAAGCATGTCAAAAACTTTTGTACATTAGG
>JAJIYU010021550.1:0-10007 GCA_030144865.1 Tinospora cordifolia | reverse complement strand
TGGGAGACCTAACTGGTCTAAGCCCTAATCTATCCACAACACATCCAGAAATAAAAGATAGAGTAGAACCAGCATCAATTAGCACATATATAGATGAATCATGAAGTGAAACAATACCTTCCACCAATGTCCTCGTCGAATCGGGGTCAGGCTGTGTGACAGCTTGTGCTCTGTCTCTGAAGGTAGGAGTGAAAGAACTGGGACCTACTGTAAGAGTTGGGCACTCAGCCTTCTTGTGTCCAACCTGTCCACACTGAAAACATGTAAGGGGTGGCCTTTGTCCCCCCTGGTAACCCTGGCTCTGTCCACGGCCTCTACCTCGGCCCCCATAGAATGTATTTTGATGTTCTGTCGGTGGCTGCGACTGAATAGGAATGGCCGCGAGTGCAACTGCTGTCGTGGCAGCCTGACCGGGAGTAGCGCTCGACTGTCCCTCTGAAAACTTCCTTTTCTTGCCCATCTGATAACGACCTCGGCCTCTATATCCTCCTAATCCACCTCTAGATGACGGTTGAGTCTGTAACTGTACCTGCTGCTGAGGCTGAGACTGAGGAGCACTACTCGACACAATAGAAATCTGAGGATGCCCTTCTAACTCGGCCATCTCCTATCGAAGGGCCTCCCTCTGGATCTCCTCTAAGGTCTGAGCCCCGGACTTGGAAGTCGCCTATCTAATAGCAACGCTCAGCCCTCGTCTATAAAATCCAGCCCTCTCACTCGGCTCAGCAATCAACCATGGGGCATATGTCTCCAACTACAGGAGCTGGTGGGTGTACTCTCTCACTGTCATGGTCCCCTAGCTCAAGCTCAGAAACTCCATCTTCTTACGTTCCCGCTCTGCCTCCGGAACGTAAGCCCCCAAAAAAAGCTCTCTAAATCTGGCCCAAGATGTGATCTGGCCCTCTATGTGCCTAGTAGATCGCCACCACTTGGCAGCCTCACCCTCCATCATATGTGCTGAGAATAGAACCTGATCTGTCTCGGATAGTTGTAGGGTCTCAGCGTTCTTCTCCATATTCAACAGCCAATGCTCTGCTGCCTCCATGCTGATACCGCTTGTGAACGTCGTAGGGCGTAAGTCCATGAAGTTCTTGAGGAGCCGAGTGTGGGCTCTCTCATCTCCTTGCCTATCCTGGGTAGGGGCAACTGGCGCCATTGCTGCCTGAACTGGTGGTTCTAGAGCTAGTGGAGTAGGTGATGGCGACACTATAGCGGGAGCTACCGTCGCTACGGGTGCAGCAGGGACAGAAGGTCCTGTCGACGTAGATGGCTCATCCCTCTGCCTCTCAGCCTCCAACCGGTCAAGTCTCTCTCTCAGCAAGGCTATCTGAGCCTGCATAGCCTCGTTAAAGGCCCTAATCACAGCCTCAAGCCTCTATAAAGGGTCCACCTCAGGCTACACTAGAGGTGGTGGTGGTGGAGGTGTCGGCTCCCTAGGCCCGGTCGGTGGTCTGCCTCTCGTGGCTCTACCCCGCTTTGGCGGCATCGTTTATATGCATCTGAATTGAATTGTTGGTTATTCATCTATTCGAAATAGACCTGACTCTAAACACTTAGTACTATCGTACATTATGTTCAAAATATGTTTTGTGGTTGATAGTTTTCTCTTTTTTCGTTAAGCTTGGGGTTTTGTTTACTTTTGCATTCACTCTGATGTCGCCTAGGCCATTCACTTATCAGTGTTCTCTAGTTTTTTTTGAAACCTTGGCTTTGATACCAAGTTTGTTGGGACCCCTTCCCTCGGCCGAAGGGCGACCCGACCGGCACAGCGGCTCAACGAACTGACTCATCGAGTCGAGTCCTCCCAGTCACCGTTAAGCCTTTTCAACCTCGACATCCATGCCACATCAGAGTAATTTAAACATCCATTTAATTAAAGTGCGAAAGAAAATGATATATTACATGTTGTCATGTTCAAAAAATACAAAGGTACATAGTTCGACATTTAGAAGTTTAGACTTACAAAAAAAAACATGACCGACCTATCGATAGAAACAAAAGGGAATATATGACCACACGAGGACTAGGCTATCACAACGCCTTTCCCTCTATCAGCCGCTGAAGAACCTGAAATGTTAGTAGAGTAGTGAGCCTAACATTCAACATGGCTCAATGAGTAGGAAAACCAGTATATCATCTAACTAATACTCCGAAAACCGTGCATGTATGCATGAGTAGTAATTGAAAGCATAGTATATAGTAAAACAGTTATAAATAGTGCAACAGTTAAGGAAAAGTAATTTAAATGCATGCAGCTCAAAACTATATCCAGACTAGGGTTTAAATCATCAATACAATCCTATGGTCATCGCTCGAGCGGGTCATGAATCAAGCGTACTGGCCACTCAAGCAGGTCAAGGGCTAGGCGCATTCATTGAACGCCCTAACCCGACGCTCGGTCCTCAAGTGCCATGCTTGAACAGGTCTGAGGCTAGGCGCACTAATCATATGCCCTAACCCCATCGCTCAGTCCTCGAGCCTAATTCAATCACATCGTGTACCTTGACCTTGCGCTCGGACCTCGAGCCTATGGTCTTACTATCGGTGTACGACTACATATATTTCAAATCAACCATGTAGTTCAAACATATGAAACCATTCAATCGATGACAATTTCAATCATTTTTCATGCAAGGAATACAATTAAGATAACAACTAGGTCAAACTACTCACCTCGGGTCCCGTGCACCAAATGTCCCCTCGACACTCGGCCCAGTCCCGCGATATACGCTCAAATCTGCATTATATTAACTCAATTTCAATTCCTCATGAAATGTTATTTCATTCCGGTCCCACTACCCGTAGTCGGTCTTAGTTGACCCAACATTCGACTCGGTCAAACCTGGTCAACCAGTCAAACTTGGTCAACCTCGGTAAAACTCGGTCACCTTAGTCAAAGTTGGCCTTCATAGGTCAATATGGTCAAAACCAAGCCAATTGGGTCAAAATTTCCAATTTTTAATACTTAACCAATTCTATGCCTTTTAGTTTAATTTGCGCAGCAAATTTGTTAATTTTCTTGCGATCAATCCAACTGTTGGATTTACGCGAAACTTTTCAGATTTTATTTAGACCCTTCAAATATTCACTAGAATTTTATATTTCTATTTTTGGATATCATTTGATACGTTTTCCAACTGAAATAATAGGAACCTTCAATTCTGGATTTTCCTTTCTATCTATAGAGTGGAGTTCCTGAATTTCCTGTGATAAATCCGACCGTTGGATTTGTATGAAAATTTCCAGATTTGATCTAAGTCGTTAAATATTCCCAAGAATTGTTTTTTGAAATTTTCGAATCTCATTTTCTATGGTTTTTGAGTGGAATCAAAGAGAAGCTCAAATCTGGTCCTATTTGCTCTAACTGCGCAGCAGGACTTCACAATTTTCTTGCTGTCAATCCATATATCGGATTTGCACAATATTATCCAGTTATGATCTTCACTTCCTAAGGTATCTCCAGAATTTTATTTAATGAATTGTGGACCCCGTTTAGTATGTTTTCTAAGGGTGATATCAGGAAATTTTGGTTTTTTGGATTGCATATGACAGGCAGTTAAGAGACAACTTATTTAACCCCCTTGGACTTATCTATTTGTGACAAAAGTTTTACACAACATTCCTAGTTGGTTCATGAATGTATCGTCCAAATTTAATGCAAATCAGACATGTCTAAGTAGTTTTAAAAATTCATAACAGCAAGCACAAAATTATGGTATCATGACAGATTTTTTCAAAAATTTTCTAAGTATTAGATTAGCATGTTCGACAGCCCATTTCGACACCCTTTGTGACATGGTTCAAGTGCTCATTAGCTATTCCTCATAAAATAGAAAATGAAGTAGACATAACAAGCTTCGAAAAGAGCCATATTAACTTAAAATCGGAGTTCGGATGGGTGAGATATCGGCCTCGCAAAATTAGACGAACTCAATGGTTTGAATTTTTTGGGTTTCGCAGTGACGAACAACCCCCTTTCGACGCCATTTTTGACATGTTTTAAGAGGTCAATTGGTATTTCTCATAAAATGAAAGTTGAATTAGACATTATAATCTTCAAAACGAGCTATGGTACCTCAAGATCGGAGTTCGGATGAGTGAGATATCAGCCTCGTCAATCTGGACGAACTCAATGGTTCCATTTTTCTGGGTTCATCCGTGACGAACAGCCAATCTTCGTGGTGATTTTTGTCTCAATAGACCAGTGCTTTTGTCCAAAGGTTTGTACAACCTTGAAGAGGGAAATGAGTTCTTTCCAAAGACACCAAGATCACCCAATTTCGAGCTCGGACGAGAAAGATATGAGGGGTGAAATGTAGTTCGTTCAAACTGGTTTTTTGCACCAAAACCAAATTTTTGTGATGTTTGGGAGCCGTTTTGCACGAACCAAAACGTGCCACGTGGCCACCCACGTGGCCGGAGGAATGGTCAGGCATGGAGGTTGCTTGGCCGGAGTTCACGGGGTGTAGGGGTGGCGTGCTGGCTACTCCACCGGTGGTCCAAAATCAGGTGCAAAATCTGCCCCTTCCATGCTTTGTTGCAGGTGGTAGTTGAAGAAAAGAAGAAAGGAAGAAGAAAGAAGAAAGAAGGAAGAAGAGACAGCGGGCTGGGCTGTGCGCCCAGCCCAGCCCACATGGGCCTGGGCAGTCCAGGCCCATGTGCCTGGGCTGCCCAAGTAGCCCGTTTTTTTTTTCCTTTTTTTTTTCTAATATATATATACACATATACCCACATATATATACATATATCTAACTTTTGTATTTTTTTCTAAAATTATTAAAATTACTAATAAATCACCTTTTCATCAAATCTTCCAATTATAAATCAATTTTCGTCATTTAAAGAATTAATTCCTCCAAAATTGAATAATTACCCAAATTTACATTTTTCATCCAAAAATCCCATTAATTACTCTAAAAATTTCATAGTTATTCCAAAAATTTAACAATCAATCTTAACAATCATTTCTCTAAAGAAACTATATTTTCCTTAAAATTTCATGTATTTTTCCCTCAAAATTGTATTTTTCCCCATTATTCTAATTTTCTCCATTAAATAACTCAAAATTAAAAAAAATTGAGAAAAATTCATATATTTCCACTAAAATTTTAGAAAATTCATACATTAGACCCGATAATTTTTGTACATCAAATTATGGGTCGTCACAAAAAGCTTCAGTATTTCAATAACAATCGTTTGTATGTTGTTATATCATGTTTCTTACAAAGAAAATCGAACATTGACAATATGTGTCAATTTTTTTTAAAAATCTGAAAAATATTTTACTATAATATATATTGCATATATTTACCTATATCTGTAAATTCATAATATAAAATAAATATTTATCAAAATATATATTAAACATTTGTACTATCATTTCAAATGCCTCATTTAGTATTGTTAGTTGCATAGCAAACTAACATTAGAATAGGTAAAATGTTGCATTTTAGAAGAAATAAAGGAAAATAGAAGTAAAAATTACATAATTAGCAATAATTGCATGTAATTAGGGATTTGCATTGTTTAATAGCTTTTAAGCCTTGTTTTTATGAGTTTTGATATTCTTTTATGAGAAAATGATGTCTGGGAAAGGAATTAAGTGTATTGCAGGATATAGATTGAAGCACAAAGGAAGAGCGTGTAGAAGAAGGCAAATCAGAAAGGAAATCATGAGAGAATACCTGTAGACCGCGGTCCAATAACTGAAGACCGCAGTAACAAAAGAAGAACCAGATCAGTACACACTGTACTGGTGACCGCGGTCACCAAAACATGAATTGTACAGAAACAGGCAGACTGCGGTGGGCAAAATGTGGAGAATTCTGGGTTTTGGCACAGAAATCAATGAACACAGTCACGGACTGCGGTCACTCACTTAAGTATCAAGAATCTCGTATTTTTAGGGTTATTTTAGTGCGGGTATAAAAGGAAAATGGGTGATTAGCAGGGGGATATACCTAATTGGGAAAGAAATGATTGTGGCTGCTAGAGAAGGAGAAATAGTGTTTTTCTTTGAAGAAATTAAAGGAGTTTCAAATACAATTGGAGTATGACTGGCCATAAGCGTAAAGAATCCAAGATGACTGAATTAACTTGGGAGAGAAGCTCAGTGAAAGGTTATAACAGTAAAGACCTAGATAGAGTCATTGATCGGAAGATTGTGATTGGGTCTAAGGGAGATAACACAGGAATTCTTATTTGAACTCACAGGGTCGTTGATTAAACACCTCGGAAGAGGGTATTGAGAGACACCGTTAGTGTAAAATTGGAACACCTAGGAATAGGGTCTCAATTACAAGTGCGATAATCATAGTGTTAGTATATCAAAATTCCAAATAAAATCACAAAGCGTACTAAGGTGTTTATTATCCCAAACAGCCTTTTTAAACATTGCTACCTAGTCAATTTAATTTCCGTTTGATTGTTTTTGAGAAATTAAAGTTTCGTTTATACATTTGCTTATCAAACTAAATTGGATGTCTTGATAAAATCAAAACCGACACTAGATTGGGATTTAATTTACGTGGACGAGTACTTTTTCCCTGAGGATGATATCCGGTCTCACCAGTATTACTATTGCGATCCTGTACACTTGCAGGTGAGCTAACAAGTATTATTTAAGAATAATAAATTTTATAGTGCCAAACATACAATCCATCAAAAAATGTAATTATTATTTATACTACTTATCGTTATTAATCCTAATAAACAAAAATAAAAAGTTCTATAAGCAACAATTCTTATTGGAGTATCATCACGTCTCATCTTGACATACAATCCAAGCATATAAACTCAAGTTCTCCATTATTTCAATCTTTATTCCTACATCAAATATAAAATGAACTTAATTAGATTATTTTTTTAAAAAAATAAGAATAAGAGCTAAAAGGAAACTACTAATTGATAGGTCTGTAAGATTACAAGAAGTTGTTAAAGTTAAATACAAAAATAATCAATTAAATTAAGAAATATATGTTTTCAAATCTTCTACCAGAAGATGATAGATGCAAGTCACTCTTTTAATGATGATGGTATCCTATGCTTTAAGTTGATCTGTAAAGCATGCAATATTAATTAATGAAGAGCAAAAAGATTCAAAGTGACATGAAAAAAGAGCATATATAAAGCAAAAAAGAGCATGTATAAAAGAACATGGGACTTTAAGAGAAAGAATTAATGACCATATGTGATGTTCATATCTTCACTGAGGAAAAAAAAGCAAATCTTTAAAAATAATATATGAGAAATTGTATACATTGTCAAAGAGCATAGATAAAAACCTTTTCTACCATTAGTTAACTGTAGCACTATCACTTTTGGCTCTCCTCAATGTGTTTTTGTACCTTCAACAATTCAAATTACACAATTTCAATTTCTGCGTGCATTCCATAGTTTTCCTTAATTTTTTTTAGTTTTAAATGGTTATCATTCTCAAATGGCCAAAAACTAAGGCAGTATAACCCAAACATTATTGTACAAGACCTTTACTTGCAAGTTAACAAGGTATTTTTTAAAGTTTGAAGGTGCTACGTTATAGCCATTTAAGAAACTAAATTTGTTAGTCCTTTCAATTTAAGAAACTAAAACTACACTTAATAAGGGAATATGATGTGGGCCACTAGGCTAGAACAAAATAAAATTTTTTTATATAGAAAGCAAAATGCAAACAGTAAAACTTAATCAAGGGTAGAACAAATATCAAAATTTCTCTGACAGATTGCTTAGTGGTATATGTCGACATATCCAACTTTTGATTTAATATTCTGTGTGCTTATATTCTATGCCACCAGATTGACCAGCCATAAGACTAAAGATCCAAAACAACTCACTATTTTACGTGTAATAGAATTCCCAATAATTCATGTGCCCAAAGGATTCAAGGATTATTAGAAAAAGAAAGTCATGTCAAGCGTAATTGGGCCCGAACAACCCAGCTAGCAAGTAAAAGATACCCATAGTTTCATACCTCAATTTTTTTGCAAATGATAGTCTTTATAACTAATTCACAGCTATAGTAATTTCAATATAGAGGTTTACTTCACGTT
This sequence comes from Tinospora cordifolia, assembly GCA_030144865.1. NCBI lineage: Eukaryota > Viridiplantae > Streptophyta > Magnoliopsida > Ranunculales > Menispermaceae > Tinospora > Tinospora cordifolia. The sequence goes on along the minus strand of JAJIYU010021550.1, from coordinate 1,959 downwards.
CATTTATTCAACAAATAAGAAAGAAAATTAACCCAATTATGTTCATTTTGATTTCTCAAAAAACTCAAATTAGTATGTTAAAGAATTCATATTTAATTTAGCAATTATTTTGTAGCACACAGATGGCCTATGATGACACACAAAACCTATATAACCAACAATAACATATGGTAATTCAAAGAATCACAAAATCACCTGAATAACCTATAACAATGTATAGAATCCCTCTTATTTTGATCTTAAAGAGGAAATTTTACATTGTTTATTTTAAACCAAAAGCTATAATAATAATTAACAAACATTATAAGTCATGAATGTGAAAGAGATGAAAGTTGAAAATGTAAATGAAGAGTAGATACCTTATACTAAAGAAGAAGAATAGTAGCTGTGGAGAAAAAAAGAAGAACAGTAGTAGCAGTGACAGCTGACGGGAAGAACAGAGCTATGCGAAAAAGAAGAAGAACAGTAGTAGTAGCGACCGAAAGAACCAAAGAAGAAGCAGGACGCCCAACGGGAAGAACAGAGCTGTGCGGTTGTGGAGGTGACTATCCAATAATGATTGTCCAAGAAGAAGGTGTAACAAAAATAATGAATAACAACCTTTTGAAGAAGTCAAAAGTTAGAGAAAACCTTGGTGTGATAAAAAAAATCTCTATAAAACCTGCCATTTAACATAGAAGAAATGTATCAAAATATTTAACTTTCACACAATAATTAATTTATAAAAGCATAGCTATTTATAATAGTCTTATGTACTTCTTTGGCCAAGCAATTGTATTTCCAATAGCATCACTCAAGTATTGAATTTTTTATGTAGGTCTATATAAATCAGCATCTTCATTCACTACCTTTACAACCCAAACTCTCCAACAATCAAAGCTTAGTATGAGGCAATGGACTTTAACTTTAAGATCTTTAGAAGAAATCTTTTCTACTGCTACAACTTCTTCGTTTCTTTCATTTTCGGGATGTCAATTCAATAATTCACATCTAGTATTTTCAAAAGGTATTTTTTTCATGGGTGGGCTTGCTACCCTGTCGTGACTACGTAATACATAAACAAATTTAAGATAATAAAAATATTATAAGAATAAAAGTTTATAATCAAAGTTGGGTTCAAAATATAGTTTACTTGTGGTGTTTAAGCTTTTGAATATATCATATTCATATCTCTTCCATTTTGGCTTTGAAGCTGTTGAACCATATCATAAAATATATTTCACTATATAAATTTAAGTAATAATTAAATTACAAAATAATAAACCAAAGAAAATTTTAAGCCTAGTTATCACCTGTTGAGATTGCATTAAGAGCATGACATTCAATGCTTCAACTCTTTCCTCGAGTGTATCCATCTTCTATGATTTTTCTTCAAGAGCATATATCCTTTCTGCTTGATCTTGAATTATATTTTTTAAGACCTTTACTTTTCCATAACTTTGAATTTGAGTATCAAGCTTTGAAGGTGTTGCCCCAAATCCAAGTCTCCAAACTCGCCCACGATGCTCAGGTCTCAATACTTTAATATTGACATCCTCTTTTAAGTTGTCTCTCACAACTAAATTGGTGGTAGATTGACTAATTTCATTAATCTTTTTCTGCATTCATATAAAAACAAGTAAATTACTTGATAACTTTCTATTGTTATATAATTTCAATATATATAACTAGGTATCATTTGCTTTAATGATTTACTTACAATTGCTTCTTGATTTGCTTCATTTAAGGGTTCACCATTCTTTCTCAAATAACCCTTTGTCCATACATTTACTTTTGCAACTGAATCTGAATTTTCATTGGCCTCCTTCTAAAATATGAAAAATAGTAAAATTTACAACATATATGCTTATTGTTAGCGGACCCGCAAGTATACGAGATCGCTTGTAGTAATATCCGGAAAGTCCGGGTATCGTCCTCAGGGAATACTAATGGTGATTGAATTTTCTTTAACACCAAAGT
>JAJIYU010021549.1:0-10003 GCA_030144865.1 Tinospora cordifolia | reverse complement strand
TATTCCTATTCCAATTCATTCTAAACCTGCACAAACATTGAAAACCTTTCTCGGGCATTATATTCATATAAAAATGTTAGAAATAACATTAAATCATGCTAAAATGATGCAGCAATGCTTTAAATGCATATTATACTAAACATAAGCAAATACTCTAAATTTTTCATTACACTAATGCATATTATACCTAAAATACCTAAAATATAATTAGTCTGATATGCAACTAACAATATCACTTTTACCTATATTCGTACTTTGGCTCGTCCTTAAGAGCCATGTTTCAAGTTTCAATGTTTAATATAACATGTTGAAACATTTGGTTTAATTTCTTATTCTATATCATAGGACTTTTAAGTCTTATTTATTTAATCTTTGTTTATTCTTTACAATTAAGAGGTATGATATAGTACTCTGATCATTGTTCTTACCGAACTAGTTGTAATCAATTAACTAGGTGTTTTGAGTAATTAGACTTGACTAACTTGATTCTAGTCTCGAAGAGTTATTGATTGTGACTTCTACTGGCCCATTTCATGTAAGTTTAATGGTTGTACTACTTAGCCATGGTTGTCATGCACTTGTTGTATTGAAACATAGTTATGCCCTATTCTAACAAACTTGATTTTGTCATTTCATTTTTAACTACTTGGAGTTCAATTTAACCCTTGAGTTTTGTTTTCAATATGTTTTAAATTCTATTTTAAGTGTTTTGTATTACTTATAAGGTTGTACTTAATTATTCATAGAAGGTACACCAAAAAATAGGTTTTTTTGTATTTGTTGATGTCCTATGAGGCTTTGTGCTAGGGTTTTCATTTCTATGTTCCCATTTCTAGTCACTTTCCTTCAGTTATGAACCATACCCTCATTGTTTCAAGTCCTTTAACATGAGTAAAAAGGCTGCAACTTTCAGCCTTAAGCTTTTTAACACTAAGGTACATGAAAATCTCTTTTTCAAGTGTTTTCATGCTCGTTTGGCCCCTAAATCAAAGTCATTCCTTTAGAAATTTGTTTCCTATCTTTTCTAACACCCTTCCTCGTGTTCCCTTGTTATTCTAAGAGGGTAATCTACTTTACATGGTTGCACACTTACAAATATGCTTGTATGCACTAAAACACCCCCAAAACATCTAATATTAGGTGTTTTACCTATCATGTGTGTGTGTGGGTGCATGATTGACATTTCTTGAGCCTTGTGTCCACTTTGTGACACCTGTTAACTTTATTCTTAGGTGACAATGGTCTGGTATATGGCTGCACGCGTTCAGTTTAGGTTATTTGCATATAAAATGCCTAAAAAAATTCTTCTTTTCAATGTTGTTAACCCTAATATGCTAAAGGTTTGAGTGTAAGGTGTTCAGCTTCCACTACCTAAGTTCTAGACATGTCAAAAGAGTGTCGTTTTATGCTAAAATTCATATTTTTTTTTTTCATCATTCTCTAATGGTTGTCATGTGTATGTGCAAGAAGTACACCTAAATTAGAGTTTTAAGGGAGTATGCTTTCTCTAACGTGTTTTCTTTTGCCTTCTTCTTTGTCCTTAACCTTTATGTATTTCCTCCTCTATTTTCATACCTTCCTCACAATGAGAATTCAATAATAGATTAGTAAAAATATGGATTTAAATTAGAAACAAAAGACTTGGCCAAAGGGACGTACATAGTATAGGTTTAATGTGATTTTTTATGTAGTTTTGATGTGTTTTTGCATGGCTTTCAGGAGAGGTTTTAACATGGATTTTTGGTGGTTTTCAAGGGTAGGTTGAAGAGTTTTCTAATAAGAAAACAGTAGGTTTTAGATAGTAATAGGGGCGTCTCATGTGTGGTCTCCTTTTTGGCCAAAATTATGGTTTAAGTGGGAAAAATAACATTGTTTAAGGGGTTTTGATGCTGATTTCTTTTCATGGGTTTTTGGTTGATCGTCAAGGCATTTTCAAGGGTTGAAAAGGTGCTAAAAAGGGTCTAATGATGGCTAAAACACGATGGTTTGAGTAGTCTAGAGTGGCGGTTTAATAGAAAGAAGATGAGAAGAAAAGAATGCATGAAATGGTGACTTTCATGCTGAGAAAGCCCTACTACTACGCTTAATTTTGACATTATCATCGACAAACTTGCTAGGATCAAATCCTATCACTTTCTTCACAATCGACATCCCTCCTCCTTTTCATTTACTACCACTTTGCCTGCTTCTTGTTCTCTTACGCCCACTACTTGCTTCTTCCTACCCTTCATATTTTCCTCGCTCGAATAATTCGAATCACTGATCTCATCACTAGGCTCCAAACCAGTTGAAAAATCCTACCATTTTTTCCTTGAACCTTGAACTTTTTTTTTCTTGGACCTTGAACTTTCAGTGAGAATGCAGAGTAAGCTACTGGATCGGCGCAAGACAAAAAAAAAATCTTGTAAATGTATAAATATTTAATAAAAACTGACATTATCAAAAAAAATTTTAAATGATACAAATATTATTATTGACACTAATTACAAAAAAGCAAATAATTTTCTTCGAATTCTAACACCAAATGCGTGGCCTAGTTCACTTCCATCTTGTTGATGGCATCTATTATAATCTAAACGAAATGAAAGGGCTTTAAATCACTCTCTCAGACCCATCTTGGGCTGCCCCCCTCTTAGTAATTGAACCAAACCATTCATAAAATTTATTATTATTTTATAATGTATAATAATGTGTTAAAACATGATTGCATAATTTAATGGGACCGCCACCTTGACTTCTTAGCACTATGGTCCGGCAACCGGATCTGGATCCTTTTTCAAACCCAGTTAGAAACCATGCTAGAATAAACAACGGACGATCTCCCACCTAACTTCCTGGGAGCAATTCTTGGAGGGTTGAGACAGACGATTGAAGGCCACAACTTCCAGAAGAAGCCCAAACAGTACGGACATTTAGTGTCGGTCATGGAACCGAACAGAAATACATTGGGAGGGAGGGAAGACGCCATCACTAGCTAATTCTCGCTGGCTTGCTCTCTCAGTGGAAGAAGCTGCATGCGACGACATACGCGGAGAAAGCAAAAGCAAGGACAAGGATAAGATCCAGCAGCCTAAAACATCGCGAATGGGAATGAACGTTTATTGTTGGGCTGTAATAAAAGCAAACACTCCGCTGCCACATCTCAGCTTCATCCCATTAGTTCCTTTCAAGTTTGGTCTGTTTGGTTTTTGTTTCTGTGTTTTTTATATTTTTTTTTTTTTTCCTCTTTGGGTTATTGGGTAAAAAATTTCAAAGTCCTGTTATGAATTAGGTTAGTTCTCCACCCCATTCTAAACTCTAATTCATCTTCAACCCATGTATTTATATTTTTTTCTTTCTCTAAAAAAATATTTTAAGAATATTTTTTTCTAATTTTATTTTATATTTATATTTTTTTTTAAATTAATATTTATACATATAAAAATTTATTTTTATACTATTTCTTAAAATTAATATATCTATAAGTAAATAAATAGTTTTAATAATTTTAATATTTTAAATCAAACTAAACTTTATGTTATAAATTTATTATTAATACATAAAAATTATTAATACACATCTAATTTGTAATGCAAATTTATCAAATTATTAGAATAGATTTCTTAATTTATGATGCATTATCAAATACTTTTTTTCAAATATATAAGATATGTTGCAATAGCTATAATTCTTTTAATATATAAAATTAGTTATCAAGTAATATATATTTCTAATATATGATAAAGTTAAATTTACATTATTTAAATTTAAATTATTTTTAAAATATTTAATAAGAAATAAAATGCTTAATTAATTTAAAATACATATTAAAAAGAATAAAAACTAAAATAAATAAAAAGGAGGGCATGGGCCTCTCAGCCTGCCAAAAGGGGGTAAGGAGTTACAGTGCCCCCACTACATAGCATGGCACTATATATCTCTGCGTTCCGTTTGGTGTGCGTTGGAGTTGTTCTCATCTCTTCCTTCAAGTATATTTGAATGACTATGAATCAACATCAAGTTATTAGCCTTAGTTTGCAGTAATAACACATTATTTAAAAAAAATTCATATAAACTCTATTTTTAACATTAAATATTTGACGTTGATGAATGCTTCTTGAGTATTTTTTGTGCATGGATTTAAATAACTTAGACCTAATCTTATTCTTAAGCTTTATTAATTAAGTTAGGATAAAAACAATATCACCTTCTTTTTTATCTCATTCTAGCTAGTAAGATAAGATAGTATGGATAATGAATGAAAATTACTTTTATGTCATTGTAATGGTATGGTTTTGTAATTTTCTTTACTCGCTATTTTTTATTAATTATTTATCTTATTATATTCTATTAAATTCTATCTAATAAAATTAAGGACTCTTAAAAAGAAATGCAAATACAACTTTCATAATTATTGCATAAAAAATCGTGCACCATAAAATACACATTATCTATTTATCCAAATGCTTATGGCTGATGAATTAAAATGTAATTGAAGCAATCATATTTTAGTATTTTCCTTTAAAAAAATCTTATATATCCCATCCCACATGCCAAATATGCCTACGAGAAAGAGGTCCATTTACATTGGTATAGGGCAAACAACTTGAGGAAGTCAACCTAAAAGAATTGTTGGACGCACAAGACACGATTGTGTTATTTTTTAAATAATAATATAAAATATGATATAATTGGGTAAAATAAGTTTAAAAATAAAGTAATGTAATGTTTGATGTAACACAACATAATTACAAAAAAAAAATTAATTAAAAATGATTGTAAAAGGAAGAAGAATAAAAGCAAAAAATTAATAATAATAATAATATTATTTTTACAATCAATCTCATCATTTTTTGTTTGAATTGATCAGGTCTATGAGGATAGATTATGGAAGTGAACGCAACTTAATTTTTTATGTTATCCTATTATAAATAAACATAGGATTGAGCTTAAAAATAGTCCAATCCTATTCCAAATAGGTGTTAATTTTACTTCTAGGAAAATCCATTGCCAAAAATTGGATCCTTGGATTTTAGCTCAAACTTAGAATTTGAAATTTGTACTTTAAGGATGAGCAGAATTAAAATTGAATAATTTTTAATAAATTTTTAATTTTAAAGATTTTAATTCCAATAAAGGTCTAATTTTAGTGTTTGAATTATATAAAAGCTTATTTAATGTTCATTATAATATGAGATAGATAGATTAAATTAAAATGTAAGAAACTAATATAATATCAAGTTAGATACTGAAAAATTAATATAAAAGAAATAAAAAATGCCTAAAGGATGGCCCTCTTATATTATATAAAAAAAAAGGCATTAATTAGCTGTCATCACCTTAAATTGCTCGAACGAATTGTTTAATTTCTTATTTGACAATTTTTGTGACATTTTGGAGTAATCAGTTGGGGTTTGAAAAACCAACACTTAGCCCTAAGCATAAGCTAAACATTCTCCAACCTTCAAAGCTTAAGTCGTTTATCATTACACTTCAATGCTCAAGTTGATGCTATGTGGCCTTGGATTAGATGAACAATGGCAGCTGGAGAGTTTTTGATTCTTAAGGGACTGTTTCAGACCCATCATTAAATAAGATAAGATTTCTTTCAATCTTAAACTCATGTTTGGTTATAACAATATAAAATAAAAAATTTAAATTAAATTAAACCCATTTAATTATCATATATTTGAGAGATGAATCAATCTGATGAGAAATATGAGATTGCTTTGTCCATCTTATTTTTCTCTAACTTTTTAATTTTACAATTTCATAGACTAAAAAATATAATTTTATTTTATAATTTCTGTTAAAAAATTTTGGGTAATTTTTTATGTTAATTTTTTAATCCTAACATATATACCACCAAATATAAGATTGCTCAATTTTAATTTTATTCTGTTCTACCTTATGTAATGGAGTACAACTCTATAAAAATAATTACATCTTATATTTGCATAACAAACAGACTCTAAGAAGACTCGAGCACAACGGAAGCTACATTCACCAGATATTTAAGAGCAACGATGATGGCTGTAAATGCCTAGGAGAACAATAAAAATACTTGCCTTGGCAACAACAAACATATTATATGTATGTAATGGAATTTGGAACCTTATTAATACAATTATACGTTGTGGCCTCACAATTGACAGAAAAACTTTCACCTCAACAACAACGAAACACATGAGCCTTACAGATCTTGTCACTCCACATGGACTTTGAAACAAATAAAAATCTGCTACAAAATTAACTTAAAGAGGCGTCGAGCAATCCCAAAAAATGCAGCAAGATATGTGTTTTATTGATATTCTCAAACGGCCAGATTGTTCGTCTCTAGCTCGGACAACTGGAAGGGCTCTTGGAGGTCTGCATTGATGGGGAACATGTAGCACTGTGCAAATTGTGCCATCAATTGATCAACAAGCACCAAGGCTACCATCGCTTCCACCATTGGAACAGCTGCATCATGGGATTGAAGTATAAATCCATTAGCCAGATGGTCATGCGAGACTAACAAAACAGCATGAAAAATTTGTCTGAAAATACCAGGGGGCAAACTATGTATAAAGAAGGTACATACCTCGAGGAACAACACAAGGATCATGACGACCACGCGCAATCAGTTCTATTTCCTTTTTGTCTCTGGTCACTGTATTTTGTTTTCTCTGCCAAAATCCCAAGTAATCATATTATTAAAACAAAAGTTTGGAGTGATAAAATTTAGCTCTGGCAAGTGTATTTAATATGTAGACATCCAGGTTGTGCTCCAGACTTACTCCAATAGTTGATGTTGGCTTGAAAGCTATTCTCATGTTTATGATTTCTCCATTAGATATCCCTCCCTAAAGATCATGGCAATTGAAGAAGAAAATCAAATCCCATAATGTCAAATAAACTGCCTTTTTTTTGTGCAGTAAAGGGATGATTAGAAGTCAGAAAAAGAAAAGGAATGGAAGTTACCTGGATTCCACCAGATCGATTAGTTCTTGTTCTAATTTTTCCATGCTCGTCCGTATAAAATTCGTCATTATGTTCACTACCAGTCAGAAAGGTCCCTGCAAGAATTGAATGTCAAGCTGTTACAAGAATTATGAAAATCCCATTCCTCACTTGGAAGAATGTTACATTTAAATGAAACGAGTCAGTATTTTATTTGTTCTCTTAACCTGCAAAACCACTCCCAAATTCGAAACCCTTCGTTGCAGGTAAAGACATAGCAGCTTTTGCTAGCTCAGCTTCAAGCTTATCAAAGACAGGTGAACCAAGTCCCTAAAATAGCATTAAGTTCAGAGTAGTTAGTATGTAGCTCTCAATAAATGAGAAATGATAACAACACAAGACAGTTAATTCTTACACGTGGAACGTTCCTTGCAATACAAGTAACAACACCACCAACAGAGTCTCCTTTAACACGAACAGCATCAATGGCAGCAATCATCTTTTCTGCATACTCCGGATCAGGGCACCTAGAAATATTGCTCTCTATCTAGTTACAGATAAAAGAGAATACGTTAGGCAACTTGCACAAGTAATACTGCTAGTGAGGTAAACAGGACCTTCATAAACAAACTTCATGCAAGTTTCATAGGTAAGCTTGCATAATATATTATTTCCAATAAAACTTAGAAGTCTGTGACTCTTGAAGGTGAAACTAAGGCTTCTAATTTGTAACAGAGACTAAAGCCTGGATGTTAAACACTCCATTCCAGCGATACAAAATGAATTTGTTTGACCAGTGAGGGAACATGGGTCCCTTGCTGATCTTTCAGATCAAGTTTCTGATAAGTGTTCAATGATATACCAAAGGAGTAACAAGTACTTGAGGAGGTTAACTACGAAGGAAGCTGGAAAAAGGAGAGCTAAATTAAAAAAATAGACAAACCTTGTTTGAGATGCAACATTTTGATCGAAATCAATTTTGTAGTCCTATGTAACCATAAGTTAGTAAATAGACCTTTAACATCATAAGGCTTTTTGGGTCCCAAAGCTCCACATATATAAGGAAAGAGATCATACAGAAATTTTCTAAAATGTTTCTAGCAGACAGTTGACTCAGGTTAGCCGTTGATAGGACCACTAAACAACAAATCTAGCGCACAGAGGCCCCCATAATTCAGAATCTAAAGCAGGGTCAACAGATGCAGTCATCTCTCACTTCACAAGGAAGCTATTTCCTGATTCTTATCCATGACCACCATGTTACAATGGAACAGCTTTATTGTGGTCATTTATTTCAGAGAACTACTAGTGTAACAGAACCATAATTGGTCGTCAATAACCAAATAAATGATTACAAACCATCAACTGTGACTATGTAGTAAGCAGCACCACCTGCCTTCTGACAGGAAATAAGAGAATCCTTATTTTGGAAATTCTAGTGTGGCTAGATTGCTATTTTCATCTTGGCAGGAACAACCAGCAGCAAAGACTCCTTATACATAGATCAAATGTCGGTAGAATCATAATCAATTGCTTGGGACATTAAAGATCAGAAATCGTAGAATCATAATCAAATAATCAGTTGCTTGGGCCTCGAACCATCAAAGATATAATTTTTTAAGAATCCACCCCTTCCTACAGGTATTATCACTCGTTAGAAAAGACATGGAGATGAGCAGAGGAGACTGGCCCACATTAATAGACTAATTAACATTGTCCCACATTTCTAGTGGCTAGGCATTGAAGGAACTGCATTATAGAGAACCCCCCCACAAAAATAATTAAAAAAAGTAATTGAAAAAAAAAAAAAAGCAACAGTCAACACACCTGCTGAAGTGTCAAACTCTGGTGGTCAATTAAACCTTCTGGAAGAACGACATTGTGTGCCTGAGAAACATATGCTAGAACCTGAAAGCAATCGCAGGCAAGGCCCAAGGCATATTAATCAGAATTATGCATTAGGACGAGTCCAAAAACTTGTGGTTGTGTCAAAGAATGCAGAGATCTAGATAAAGTGATGAAACCATGTTACACTAAGCATAATATATCATTCTCACAAAAACAATGATGAACCTTAAGCACATTTGTACAACTACTTCCAAAGAGAAGTAATAAAGCATTTTCCTTACTACAAAAAGGTGGCAAAATTAACCTATTTCATTTTATTTTATCTTAAAGTGTCTGCTAATCACAAGTGTTCTAAAGTATCATTAGTTAACAATGCTCCGACTATTACTCTAAAAGTATGCATGCACTAACTAATAAACAACTACCATGAATTGTGTACATGTTGACATGACAAACAAAGTATACATTCAAACACAATATCCTCAAAAAATGTGAAAATATCTTTGGAGTATACCCATTCAAAAGAAATAAAAACAAAAAGTTGGTGCAAATCACACCTCAGTTCCAGAAAACTTCTTCAGAATGGTTTTTGCAATGGCTCCAGCTGCAACTCTTCCGATTGTTTCTCTAGCAGAAGATCTGCCACCCCCCTACATTTCCATTGAGTATCCTTGCTTAATGAAATGGAGAGTAGTTAAATCAAATTAGAAAATATTGCTAGGACTGGATTGGATTTATAATGTAAATTGAATGATTTCCCAAACATCTTCTTATTGTGTTTTATTTCTCCCTCATATTGCTCATTACTTTGTCAAATGAACTATGAACATAACAATCCAGCCACAAATTCAAACAATTCAGCCAAATAAATAAACCTATTAAAAATTTACGACAAATAGAAATCAGAAACACTTCACTGCTTTGAGTTTGAGCAAATGGACAGCAGTTTACATACGTAGAAAAATGTTATAAAAAAAGATGTGATGAAAAAATGAGTTATTACTAAAGTGAGACATGGCAAAAATTGAAGCCCTTCTCTCAACATTTGTCTTGAAGATAAATCTGTGTTATTGTGTAATAAAAGGGCAGTCTGGTGCACAAAGTACCTGCCATCGTGGGGTCCTGTATAAGGGTCAAATTGCATGTATGTACTCACACCCATGTAAGCCACAATGCAATAACTCTTACCATTGTATCAAGTCTCCCTTCCTCAATGAGTCTTAAATATATTTGC
>JAJIYU010021548.1:0-10032 GCA_030144865.1 Tinospora cordifolia | reverse complement strand
GATTCAAGAGGGACTAGTATGCTCTTGAATTGGGATGAATGAAATTGTGAGCATGGGGGTCCTTTATATAGGCTTCAAACTAGTGTAAAATGGCAAGTTTTTTGGTGGGAACTTGCAAAAATTCAAATTTTCGTGCCCCCCAAGCATAAAAAAAATAGTAGGTATTTTTTTGGAATTTTTTGGAGTTTTAGAAACATTTTTTTTGGATTTTTTTGGATTTTTTTCGGATTTTCTGTTATTATTTTCGGAGCAAATGATCATGCCCGTCAGATCGTTCTCGATCGCTACATCAAATCTCGATCTGGCGGGTTGAATCTAAATCGTTCGATGTTCTTCGAGTTTCGCACGCTATTCTCAAATTTATCAGATCCTTGAATCTCATCGCTCCGATCTTCCTCGAGCCATGCATCGATTCGCGATCTATCGAACGCGAATTCGATCTGGACGCTTGGATTGGCCTCGAGACACGCATATCGCTATCGGAGTAATCGTCTTTGATGTAGGCCGTTAGATTAACCTCGAGCGCAACACGTTCGCGATCACGATTTAGCGCCTTCGTTCTGAGCCGTTGGATCGCACAGATCGTCCTCAAGTTTCGTGTGTGGTCCGATTTCGCGATGATCGTCTCGCGCATGTGATCTGGGCCGTTAGATTGAGTCGACCGATCGTGAGCCGTTCGATCTACGTGATTCAGTGCTCCTGAACATCGTTTAGGGCTTTGATCTCATTCGTTGGATCGAGCAGATTGAGTTTGGACTGTTGGATGCAGTTTCTAATTACCAAATCACTTTCTAAAACTTCTATAATACGAATTTTTGCCAATTAGACACTTCCTGATTGATAAAAATTTGATTTTCTTATATATTTCCTTCCATTTTGATAATTTGCTAAATTTTTCTCCTTTTTAATTATTTAATATTTCATTTATTTTATATATTTCCATTTCTTTAATATTTTTAATGCTAATAATTAAATAATTTGTATTTTTTCCATTTCCATGTATTTTTATTTATTTCTTATTTCATTTTCAGATAATAAATTATGTAATTATTAATTAATACTTATATAATGTTTGATTTATTTTTTTAAAATACATGTACACTTCATTTTTATTTAATTGCACATATTCCTATAATGTGTAATATTAACATTTATGGTGCTAACACATACCTTATTCATACACATATTAGCCAATATGTGTAAATATTTTATTTCTATTTATTTCTTAAGCAATTCCTTAAATTTTATAATTAATTCTATTAAACCTTATTTGTCATTTAATTATCAAATTAAGGTTTTATTTGTCTAATTTTTTTCTATATTTCTAATATATTTTATTTTTCATATGTCAATCCATAATTTGCATCCATAATTTTATTAAATCTTTGAAATTAATTCACTTAACTTATTTTATTTATTTTAAATTATTTGACAAAATTTTGGGGTATTACAACTGCAAATAAAAGATGTATGAACATGTTAAAAATTCAAACAAGTAAAGAAGTTTAAGAAATCCCATGCACCTTAGTTGTTAGTTTTTAGAAAATCCGGCAGAGATTTGCTTCTTATATGCACTTGAAGAACAACTAGTGACTTCAAGAATGTAAAAGTAATCTAAAAATTCTATCTTCTCACCGAAAATCACTCAAGAACATGAGAGAGGGAAAAAGAGTTGCCAAGAAGAAGGCTAATTAGAACAAGCTAGGAGGAAATCTCAACTCTTGCTTTGGGATGAAGAAGTGAACATAAGGGGTTTTATATAGATTTTCAAGAGGCTAAGGAGGACATCTTGGGCAGCTTTGGCAGCTCACAAATTGAGCATCTTTCCATAAGCCAAGGGGATGGTTTGCATATTTTGGCAAGTGTGCTCATTACAGTTTCCTAATCATGTGTACACATAATCTTTTGATCTTTCTTTGTTTCCTTCATGTGTGTGAGCACAAATCAGGTTTAGAATAACTTCTAATCCTCTTAGGACGTCCATTTAGATCAGATTTTGTGCTCATGAAATGTTTCCTAATTAATTCATTTGCTTGGGCACCACACATGCATCTATAGGAAACATTTCATTCTTGGCGTCATGGTGTGTGTTCATTAGGGTTTCCGGTTTGCTTTGTTTTTGTGGCTGAGGTTTACGAATCAGAAACCAAATCAATATCTTTGCTTGGTTCGTCTAGCTAATAGAGAGTTTCTAATGTATAGAAATTTCCATTCTTGAGTTCATGTGAGCACCAAGGTGATAGCTAGGGTTTGTATTAGGGACATGATGGTAACTCTCCTTTGTGGCGCCAAGATTAGTATATTTCTAGGTTAGGAAACTTTCTTATTCTTCTCTATTGCTTGTTTGGACGTCAAGTAAGGTGCATAGGATCCTTGTTTGTGGTGCACTAGATCAGCTCATGCAAATCTTCATGGTTAGGCAAGTATCCCTTTTATAGACTTTCTATTTTTCTCACAAGATGGTGCCACCCTTGGTTTCTATTTCTAAAATTTTTTATTTGGTTTTTGAGAGCATGAGTGATGGCTAGGGTTTGTCCATGGTTGCAATTCATGCTTTAGAATCTTCTAATTAGGCCCACATACACACACAAGGATAGTTAGGGTGTTCTGCATACATGAGACGTCATGTATGTAATAACATAGGTGAATGGAATCACTATTTATTGTTTCTAAACCATGTGGGACATTTCTAGGGTATGGGTGTACATGATCATGGCATCATCACTCATGTGATTTGCACATGTTTAGAGGTGATTACACACTTTTGGGTCCACATGAATTTAAAATAAAATTCATATCTTTCATTTGAATAGGATTTTTTTACTTTTGGGTTCACAAAAATTTAATAAAAATACATATTTTTCAATTGGGTAGGTTTTCCCCATTTTCTTTCTTAATTTAGATTCCCTTGAAGCATACCAATAAATGAACTCTTAATTGTACAAATGAAATGAATTCTGGGTGTCTAAACCATTTCAGTTGTTCACTTCGTTTCATCCCTTTTTTCTTAAACTTTACTCCTACAAGAGGTTTTTGAGCCAATTTAAACTTGCTAAGTGATTCTAGAAATGAATTGGGCTTTATTTATCATTTCAATTCATTTATTACGAAATTTTTGTAATACCCTGAATTCTTTGTACTCAATTAAATGAAATTTATCATCAATTAAATGAAATTTATCATCCATTAAATGAAATTTATCATCAATTAAGTGAAATTTGGTGCAAAATGAAACCAAGCTCATTTCAAGGCTAAATTTGGTAGGTGCCAAACTCTCATTTAGTGACACATAGGGACCCAAAACAATCTGAAACGAAGTAAGGTTACATAAACCAACTAATTGGACAACATATCCAAAAAATATAACAATTGGTAAAGGTTAGTTTTCATTTGCCAAACACACTTCAGGAGGGCCAAATTAGGAAAGAATTTGCATTTAGGGTATTTGGGGTATCGAAATAACCCGAAATGAAATGAGATAATATGAATTGACAAAATGAATGGAATATCTAAAAATTAGAATAATTGGCCATGATTTGTATTTTCATTTGCCTAGTGACCTCAGTGAATGTTAAATAAGGAAAGTTTTTGAGGGAAAATCACCTTGGGCCAAACCATACCTTAAAATTTGCATTAGAGGTTATAAACTATAATTCCTTGTAAATAAGGAGATATTTTTTTTATTTAATTTTTGTGAACCCATGAAGTCATGGCCATCCCTAACATGTGCAAGACACATGGGTGGAACACCATGATCATGTGTACCCTACCCTACCCAAAGCTCCATGGGACGTGTCCATCATTTGAATTCATGAAAAGTTATCCCATATGCCATACAACTGATCATGTACGCCCAGACCTACCCAAGGAATGAGACGTCCCATAAGAATTGGACAATCCATGAAGAGTGATTCCATGTACACCATGCTTGATCATATACACCACGCCCCATTTTGTGCTAACCGGCTATGTGTATGTATGTGTGTGTGCACACATGTGAACTAACCAATTTAAAAGGGTTTGATATCTGAACAAAGCTTCACAAAACCCTAGCCGTCCCCTTTATGTAAGAAAACCAAATTAGAAAGTTGCTATTATCCCGTTGTGGCGCCAACACATAGGTGTACACTAAAGGGTGCACCATACTTGGAGTTTGAATTATTTAGAGAGTTTCCTTAAGCTTATATTTACATATTAGACTATGATATGGTGTCTATAATGTTTTGATACTATACTCCTATGGCTGGATGTCCAAAGAAAAAAGGTGTATAACACACTAAGAATGATGCCCAATTTAAGAGAAAGGATAAGGAAAGAATCATGCTCTCAAATCTACTTGCTAAACCACATTAGAAAATGTCCATGCTCATAACATCTCCTCAAAGATGATGTCCCAAGGGATTAGGAAAGTATTTAAGATCTAATTTGTGTTCACACACAAATGGGAAGGTAAAAGAGAGTCAAATTTGGGCCCACATCAAGAATAGAAAACCTTAATGCACACTTACCTTCCTTGAGCAAGTTGCCCCCTTTGGATTTGAAACTTGACCAAACTTTGTGAGCTGCCCAAGCTACCCAAACCATCCCCCCTTGTGCTCATGAACACCTATAAATATCCCCTCTTGCTCACATTCATCTCATCCCAAAGCAAAGAGTTGACACTTCCCTCTTTGCTTGTTCTTCCCCTCTTCTTGGCACCACTTCTTGCTGTCTTTTCTTTCTTGTGTGAAAAGTTCTTATTTCAGTATTTTAGAGAGTTTTTAAAGTAGTTTTGTTGGTGGTTAGAAGTTCTTGAAGTTTTTGAAAGTGATAGATAAGGGAAACCTTTGCCAAATTCTACAAAAGAACTCGGATTGAGGTGGAGGGAATTTCTTAAACCTCTACTTTGCTATTTTAAATTTCTAGCATGTTCATGCTTATTTAAATTCTTATTTTCAGCATGTTTTATTTTAGTTTTAGCATGTTTGATCATATTTTAATTTTATTTTAGCATATTTTTATGTTTTAATTACTCAGGAGAACATGTCATGCTTAGAATCCATGTTTAGGATTTAATTCAATGTTTCAAATATGTTATATGATATTTTCATGCTTTCTTGGTTGTTTAAAAGTTTGAAATTTATAATCTGAATCTCATTTATGATTATGTAATCTTAAACATAAGAAAGTGAAGATAAGAATCACGTACTGTCATAATGACTCGTATGGGTGCTATGGCGTTTTTAACACATGCTTGGAGTGTGTGGTTGCAAGGTGCAACTAAGGGGTACTTGGTATGTGGCATCCAATGGAAAGTGACAAAGAAATTTCTTTCCACCATAAAGAGGGGCATCTAAATTAAGAACATCAAGGGAGTAGAACCCTTTTCAGTCATAAGGTTAACTTGAACCAAATTGATGTATAAATCATTTAATGTTTGAAAGTGTGTGAAATTGTATGTGTTATTAATTTATAATAGTAACATAGTTATTTAATAAATGATCCATTGGGCTATGTGCTCACCCCTTCCTTCTATTTTTCAGGAAATTGAATTACATGAAGACTATGGATTGTTGAAAGTCTATTTTTAGAAAGTTATATTGTAAGGGCATAATGCCCTAAATTTTGAATTAAAGACTTTCACTAAATTTTACTTTTGAATTTTAGAGTTATGTACTCAATCTTTATATTTGATTCAAGAATGTAATCTTTTTATTTTATTTGAATGAATCAAGATTTGAAGTTTTCCTTTATTCACTTGCATTATCTTGTTGAATATTAAACTCAATGGAAGTGCATTCATGAGTATTTTAATAAGTGTTAGAATAAAGGAGATTAGGGTGTGGGGTGTTACAATTTCAAGGTACTACAGTCCCATACCACTCTTTCCCAACAACATAGGCTTTCCCTCAAAAACCTTACTACACCTAAACAACTTCGTAAATGTCTCGATGACCAAGGTTTCCCAAGTCCCACTACACTTGACCATCCCATACCAGCCAAACATAGGGAAACAAGATCTTCTAGAGTCACCGACCATTCACCAACCATGGCTTGTCAATCTCCAAGTCCAAGATCCCTTCATATCCCTAATTTCTATGCGTCCCATACTACGTAGAAACCAGACGTATAAGATCATCCTGTTCTTGTGTCCTGATCAAACAAGTGGTCCATTATTTCACACATTTTAGTCCCCAACCTGTATCCTGATGATTTTTATTTATGATCTACTGTGCTTACTTCACAACATCCAAGTCTCTACCTATGGTCTCTTTTCCTAGACCTAAGGTCTCAATACTCGGTTAAGTGGTTCCTCCATTGAACCAACAACTTGACATCAATGCTAGATACCAAATTTGGCATTTGAATCGACATATTGCCTAGTAGTTCTATTATCTATGTAAGCTGAACATCTGCATCAACATTTATCCAGTAATATCTAACTTGATACTCTACTATTTAAGCTCTCATCTCGCCTAGTAACCTACTAACTAAGCTTTGCTACTAACTTTGTAACACCCCAGTTCTTGTTCCTATCATTTTCGTCACATTAGAGTTACGTGTGAAGAAACACGCCTATTTACCTTAAATACCATACACATGTTGACGGTCGAGAACTGGGACGTTACTATTCTCACATTTAAACCATATCAAACATATTCTGGACATACTAGATCCCATCTAAATCTCTTATCAGTCTATTGGACTTACCAAGAACCCATCCATGAAAATGTACAAAGATAAATCAAATAATTAAGTTATTGACTTCAACTTTTAGGACTTCACGAAACATGCAACAAGTTCTCAAAAAAAAAAACCTCTAATCATGGCTTATGTGGCCAAAATCAAAACTATAATGACAATTAGCAATTTAAATTAGTTAGGAAGGCAATATACCAAGTCTAAACTAACTAATCAAATAAAAGTCATAGAACAAACTTTATAGTGAGGTTTGCAAACTAACCAGAAAAATATCCAGGAGAGGTTGATTAGCAAGCACTGCCTCAAACGTCACCTGAAATGAAAAGATGGGGTGAGCTCAAGAACCTAGTGGATCATACATAGTACATCCACAACATTATTTAAATCAAACTATAGCACCCAAACCCATAAAACTTTCAATTGGATTTATCCACATGGCGAGCCAGGCCGGTATTACATTACAAGTATGAGCACACAAACCAATTTATTTATTTTAATTCAATAAGACAACATAAAGATATGAAGAACCTTTTCTGTATTCATTATTTGAATTAAATGAGACAAGTACATAACTTGAATTTAAACTATAAAAAAAGAGAGTACATAACCCTAAAATAGAACCTATTTTAGCAAAAATCTAACTGATTCAAAACTTGTGCAACATGTGCCTACTAAAAAAGTAAAAACTTTATGAAAATAAGCAATCTAAATCCTTAGCAAGCTTCATCATGTAATTCAATTTCCTGAAAAGATAAAAGAGGAAGGGTGAGCATATAGCCCTGTGGATCATTAAAAAAAATCAAGTTACTAATTCAAACTAATAACACATTCAAATTCAAATACCTACATACATTAGGCATTTCAAACAGTTTCTTATTTTTAATTGTATGTTGGACTGAAATGGGGTCCAATCCCTTGATGTTCTCATCAGAATACCTCCCTTTGAATGGAAAAACAATTCTTTCTATCACATTCCATTGGATTTAGGGTCCCTTGCCCGAAGTCCAAGTATTTTGTGTGACACCCATATACACACAGTATATGGAACTCATATACACATAGTATATGTAAATAACACCCATAGTATCCCTTTGGATGGATCACTATGATAGTACATGGTTCTTAATATCAATGTCTTTTATTTAAATTCTCATAATCACGAATCACAAAAGAATTAAAATTCAGCATATTATCATCATGAAAGCATAAAAACATCATTTGCATGCATCATATCTCAAAATTGGCTTAAGCATGGGAAACTGAGCATGCATGGTTTTACCAATGCTTAAACATCGCATATGTATCAAACTGAAAATTAAATAATATGAATGGACTGCAATATGTATGATAAACAAATTTTAGAACATACATGAACATGATATTAATTCAAACTAGTAAAGAGAGGGTTTTTTGAAATTACTTCCACCTTCTTTTGAAATCTTAGTTGAACAAATCATAATTTCAGCAACCCTTCCACCTCTAAGACATCTAAAATCTTAAGAACACTCAAGAACTAAAAACTTCACACTCAAGAACTCTAAAGAATTGAAAAGAAGCGTCAAAAGAGAGGCTAGAGAAAGCAAGAGGAATTTTATAAACTCTTGCTTTGGGATGACGAGAATGGTGCTCATGCTTGGGTTTATAGAGTTCTAGCGGGCATGAATTGACAAGTTTGGGGTGTCTTCATTGTAGAAACCTTTCTAAAACTCTTTTCCTTTCCATTTTATTTGTTTCCTATGCATAAGAATTAGTAAGTAAAGGTTTTAGAAGTTACTAATACATTTTTTTAGTTGATTTCATTTTAGAAACCCTTCTATTTCTCTATTTTACTTGTTTTCCAAGCACATTTATTAATTTAAAAGTTGTTAATATATTATTTTAAGTCGATTTTATTTTAGAAACATTTTTAATTCTCTATTTTACTTGTTTCTCAAGCACATATATTAGTATGTAATTATTTTAGAAGTTGCTAATACATTCTATTGAGTTGATTTCATTTAAAAACATTTCTAATTCTCTGTTTTACTTGTTTCACAAACACATAAATTAGTAAGCAATTACTTTAGAAGTTGTTAATACATTCTTTTTAGTTGATTTCTGTAATACCCCAAATTCTTTGTACTTGATGAAATGGAATCCAATATTTATTCAGTGAAATTTGGGTGCAAAATGAAACTGGTTTCATTTTAAGGCTAAATTTAGCAGGTTCTAAAACTCTCATTTAGTGACCCTTAAGGACCTAAAACAATATGAAACGAAATAAGGTGACATGAAACAACTAATTAGACAACATATCCAAAAATTAGAACAATTGGTTAAGGTTAGGGTTTTCATTTGCCAAACACCCTTTAGGGGGGGGCGCAAAATGAAACAAAATGACATGAATTAACAAAATGAATGACATACCCAAAAATTAGGATAATTGGCCAAGGTTTGAATTTTCATTAACCTAGTGACCTCAATGGGTCTTAAATGAGGAAAGCTTTTGAGGAAAAATCACTTTGGGCCAAACCATACCTTAAATTTTACATTAGGTTCATGTGATTCAAAAAGTATAGGTTATAAATCACTATTCCTTGTGAATAAGTAGATGTTAATTTTTATTTGATTTTTGTGAAACCATGAAGTCATGGCCACCCTAAGCATGTGCAAGTCACATGGGTGGAACACTATGATCATGTGTACCTGCACCCTACCCTAAGCTCCATGGGACATTTCCTTTATTCGAGTTCATGTAGAATGATCCCATGTGCCATGAAAATGATCAGGTATGCCACTCCCATGAGATTTCCCACTTAGTATGAAGAAACCATGAATGAATGATTCCATATGCACCATGATGTGATCATATACACCATGCTCCACACACCAAAAACATTCCAAATAATCCAAATTAGAAGTTTCCAATTTAATAATATAAGTTACTGAAAAATGTTTCCAAACACCCAACGAACAAGATTAGAGTTTGTAATCCAAGAATAGAAGTTGCTGAAAAATGTTTCTAAACACCTTAGGAACAAGATTAGAAGTTTCTAATTCAAAATAGAAGATTGTCAAATCTTGTTGATTTTGTGTAACACCCCAACCCTCGTATCATCAAGCATTGGACCATCCACCGTTTTTCTTGACAGTGGACTAAACCAGACGGCGGGTTGGGTCATGTACGTTACAAGCGACGCACACTTGACTTTCTATTTCAGTCATTTCATGCCTTGATCGTATTTAACCGCACATGACTTAAAAAAAAGAGAATTTAATAAGGCAATAGTATAAGAAATAACTGAAATTCACAAACTCAATTAATTAAATAAAATTGAGTACATAATTTAAAATATTACAGCGGAAGTCTTA
>JAJIYU010021547.1:0-10002 GCA_030144865.1 Tinospora cordifolia | reverse complement strand
TTTTTTTGATAATTTTCGTATTTTAAATTTTGGATTTGATCTGGTTCCTAGGATTTTCCTCGAGACACGCATACGGGTTTGATTTGGGCCGTTGGATTGATCTCGGATCAATCAACAGAAATCGGAGTCTCGATCTCAGCCGTTGGATTTTCTTGAGCGCATTAACAGTTCCCGATTTAATCAACGTGGCTTTGATCTAAACTGTCTGATGATCCTCGAGCGTAGCACTATTCGCAATCTCTCAACGTGGCTTTGATCTCGACCTTCGGATGATCCTCGAGCGCAACACGATTTTGCGATCGACTATGCGGCTTTGATCTCGACCGTCGGATGATCCTCGATCACGGTGTGCGGATCTGATTTCGTGATCAACGAATTCTGTTCTGCCCGCACAATCATCCTCGAGTTACGTAAGGAGATCTCTGGCCGTTGGATTTTGATGATCTAGTGCACCCGGGAGTTTGATTTGATTTTAATCCCATTCGTTGGATTTTGGTAGATCGTTTTTGGACCGTATGATGTATTTTAAGTTTATTTTTTTGATTTTTCAGCCGAATTTCTTACTTTTCTTTTTGGATTTTTGCCAAATCTCGATCCAAATTGACTTTCTAATCGTGTTTTCATAAAAAATTGCAAGTATCCTTGTATTTTTGGCTATGATGTCCCATAATATACATTATATTCATATATTTTCTTCTAAAAATCCATTAAATTGACTTTTATTCCACATTTGGGTCAACTATGACTTGCCAAAATTCTCATTTGTCAATTCTGTATAATTTTTTAAGTAAAAATTCAAATTTCATATGAACTTTTCGAGATGTGACATTTCTAGGTAGAAACACACTACCATGGTAGTGAGATTCATCACGGTGGTAACTAGAATGTTGCCCATATGCAATTTTATGTGTTTTGTTCCAGCTTACCTACCACTTCATACATTTTATTGTACATGTTTTATATCATTAATTCCATGGTTTTCTTAAGGTTTATTTTATTCAAATTATTTAATTTAATTTTAGCGTATCCCCTTAGGATAAACTTCGTCCTTAAAATTTATATTTACTTGTTCTGTTGTTGTCTAGTCATGTATTTCTGCTGATGAGGTCTTGACACTTACTTTTCATCTTGTTTTTCAATTCACAGGTAGCCTCTTCCACTCTGTGATGCCTCTAGAGAATCTTAACTAACGAGATGTCTTTCGTTTTCAAGCTTTGTACCTTGTGATCTAGAACTTTGACTGTCATTTCTTCATATGCGACATCATCTTGGATATTGATCTCCTCCCAATAGATTATGTGGGAGGGATTTGGTTCATATCTTCTCAACAATGATACACATATTATGAATTGAGGGCATTCTGTTTAGTAAATCTAACTCGTAGGTGCATTCACCAATTCTTCCAAGTATTTTAAATGGAATGATGAATCTTGGTGATAATTTTCCTTTTTGCCCAAACTGCTTGATTCCTTTCTATGGGCTAATACTCAAAAACACTCTGTTACCAGTTTGAAATTTTAGTGGTCTTCTATTCTTATTTGCATAACTCTTATGCCTACTTTGTATCATGGCCAATCTTTTTTGGATCTATTTGACCTTGCTACTCATCTCTTTTACTAGATTTGGCCATGCAAGCACATGGTCTTCAAAGTTGGCCATGCAAGGTCTTCCATGAAGAGCTTTATAAGGAGCCATCTTTATGCTTGCCCGATAAATGTTATTATGGGCGAACTCTACCATATGTAGATACTTCCTCTAGTTGCCTTTAAAATTAAGGACACAAGATCTTAGCATATCTTCTAGTGTCTGAATGATTCTCTCAAACTGTCCATCAGTTTATGGATGGAAAGCTATGCTCATGGTAAATTTAATGCCCAACTCCTTCTATGAACTTTGCCAGAACTATGATGTGAATCGAGAGTCTCTATTTGGCATTATGGTCTTAAGCACACCATGAAGTTTTATTATTTCCTTTACATAGAGTTCTCTTAGCTTAATAACTTGATCTATGGATCTAATAGGTAAGAAATGAGCCATCTTAGTGAGACAATCCACGATCACCCACATGGTATCTTCCCCCTTTCTAGTTTCTAAGTAATCCACTAACAAAGTCTATTGCAATGTTATCTCACTTCGAGTCTAGGATTGAGTGGTTGTAACAATCTAGTGTGTTTCCCATGCTCTGCCTTCACCTATTGATAGGTTAAACACTTTGAGACGTATTTAGCTGTATCTCTTTTCATACTTTGTTACTAGTAAGTCTGTCAGAGGTTTTAATACATCTTGTCACCACTTGGATGCATTGTGTATCTAGTCCGATGGGCTTCATCCAGTATAGTCTTTCTGCTCTGCCCACTTGAAAGTCATATGTTTTACTTGTTCAACTCCTTCAATCAGATTTGTGATCTACTTATCTTGCCTTTATTTGTCTCTGATCTAATGTAGGAGATTTGGCCAGTAAGTCACATTATAAAGGTACACTTGCTTCTCATTTTATGCCACAACCAAGTTGAAATCCTTGATCAACAGATACATTTGACCTTTTTCCTCATCTTGTTTGTTCAATTTCCTAGTTAGGGCATCAACTACTATGTTGGCACTCCCTAGATGGTAGTGCAATTAAAAATCATAGTCCTTAAGGAATTCCATCCATCTGTGTTGCTTGAGATTTAACTCATTATGAATGTAGATATAATTTAGACTCTTGTAATTTAAAAATAGTTCGCATCCTTTACTATAAAGGTAGTGTCTCTAAATCTTTAAGGCAAACACAATGGCTATTAATTCTAGGTCACGTGTTTGGTAATTTTGTTCATGAATCTTTAGTTGTCATGAGGCATATGCAAAAGCTTTTCGTTCATACATTGATACTACACCCAACTTGTTTTGTGAAGCATTTGTATACATAACATATCCAACACCATGTGTAAGGGTAATTAATATGGGAGCTAAAGTCGATCTCTTCTTCAATTCTTGAAATAATTGTTCATATTTCTCGTTCTAATCGAAATGGACTCCTTTTCTCATTAACTTTGTCATAGTTTCAACTAACTTCGAGAAATCTTGGATGAATCTTCTATAGAATCTAGCTAAGCCTAAGAAACTTCTCATCTTTGTAACTGTCTTGGGCTACTTCCAATCTATGATAGCTTCCACATTTTCGGAATCTATAGAGATGCTTTCTGCTAAAACCACATGGCCAAAGAACTTGACCATCGTCATCCTTTATACTTACTGAACTTGTCATGTAATTGATTTCTTTTAAGCGTCTCCAATACAATCCTTAAGTATTTTACAT
The DNA here is from genome assembly GCA_030144865.1 of Tinospora cordifolia. Lineage (NCBI taxonomy): Eukaryota > Viridiplantae > Streptophyta > Magnoliopsida > Ranunculales > Menispermaceae > Tinospora > Tinospora cordifolia. The sequence continues at coordinate 6,704 of JAJIYU010021547.1, read as the reverse complement.
GTTGAGCTTCTGACTTGGAGTAAATTACGATGTCATCCACAAATACTACAACAAACTAATCAAGGTGTCACCTAAACACTCTGTTTATGGATTGATGAATGCTATTGGTGCCTTGGTTAAACAAAATGGCATCACCATGAACTCAAAGTGCCCATACTGAGTCCTAAAGGTTGTCTTGTTTATGTCTAATTCTCGGATCCTCAGCTAATGATTTCTTGACCTAAGATCAATCTTAGAGAAATAAGTGGCTCCTCACAATTGATCGAATAGGTCATCTATCCTTGGCAAAGGGTATTTATTCTTCATTGTCACTTGATTTAACTTCCGATAGTCTACATACAACCTCGTGGATCCATCTTTCTTCTTCACGAACAACATCAGAGCTCCCCATAGTGATTTACTTAGTCTGATAAATCCTTTTTCTCGAAGCTCATGCAGCTGAGTTTTTAACTCAATCAGCTCTACTAGTGCCATTCAATAGGGAGGAATGGTTAAGGGATCAATTCTAGGGTGAACTTCGATCTTGAATTCTACTTTTCAATTTGGTGGTAGTCTTGGTAATCATTTGGAAATACATCTACATAATCTTGAACTACCTCTAAGTTCTTGATTTCTTTTGTTCTTTAGTATCCTCATCTAATAATTTCTTGAAATCTTCTCCCCACCTTAAGTAGTTCAACATTGCTATCATTGGGCTTTTAGGTAACCTCTGCATATCACCATTGATCCTAAAGGTATCTCATAAAGGTAATGTTATTGTTACCTTTCTCTTTGGACAAATCTATTTGTGCTCGATAATGGGTTAACTAGTTCATCCCCAATATTACATCATATCTATAAAATGGAAGTACACAAAGATTGGTAGTAATCAACTTATCTTAAAATCTAAGGTCACAATGACACATTTCTCTCGAGGCAATGGCAGTCCCTATGGGCGTGGATACATTCAATGTTATATGTAAGGTGTTTTTTACTAGTTGTATTCTATCTACTAGTTGTTCAACAACAAAAGATTTGGTAACACTCAAGTTAAGCAAAAGTTTCACAACATTAAATGATAGAAATGTACCTTCTACTCTAGGGACCAAATCATCCTGGATATCTGCAATAGCAAAAACTCTAGCCTAGCTTTACCTAGGATGCTAGTTTTGATTATGATTATGCCCCTCACTATTATTTTGTTAGGGTTGTTGCTATTGCCTAGTTTGAGGATGACCATTTTGTCTTCTTCCTTGATTGAACTATTGCTATTGCTATTGAAGAGCTTGAGCTTTGGTAGGACAAAACTTTTCCACATGTCCTTGATAGTTGTAGTAGAGACACAACCCTTGCGTCTAGCTTGCTCCCTTTGCTCCTCTTTGGCATGGTTAGGTTGCACCTAGGGTTATTATTATACTTGTTGCTGGGTATGAGGTGCCTTACTAAAATTATTCTGCTTCTTGTTCCCATTCTTGGCCTTTGGGTCATTCTGAGGTTTTTTGTTTCAATTTTTCAGGGACTATTCAAAATTGATGTCCCTCTTGATCAATTGGGCTCTAACCACTGTCTCCTTCAATGTGGTGCAAACCTTGATAGCTCAATAAACTTCCTTTCATATTCTATTACTGTCATAGTCTTTTGAGTTAGTAGCATGAACTTTGACTGTAACAGTCTCGTAGTAGTCATGGAGAAGAAGTTATCATAGAACAACTTCTTGGAACTCAATCAGTTAAAACATTGATCTCAGTGTCATTCATGATCATCTACAACTAGTGATAAATAGGTCCAATGAATTGATACACTGCTAAAGCTACTAGTCTAGGGCTAGTTGCCCCCAAAGCATTGAGATGATTATTCATTTCCAAAAACCATATGTCAGTTGTTATGTGATCCACCTTTCTATTGAAGGTACTCAGACACATCTTTTGGAACTCAATCAGTTAAGTTCTTATGTTCTTTGTCTTTAGTGACAATTTAGCCTAGTACTGCTAGATCATTTGACAATAGGGCCTGATGGGCCTAAGGTTGGCGATGTACTAGAGGCAGATTCTGTGCCTGGCGTAGGGTCCTCATAATTTGCTCGACCACCTGTCTGGTGATCTCTACCACCATCTTTGGCAATAAATTGCTCCACAGGTGCCCTCTAATCCCTCTGACTAGACTCATCAGTTTTCTCAGCCCTTGTCGCATTTCCTCAGGTTCTTGCTTATCTATAAGTCAAAAGCCATTTTAATATTTAGTAAGGTACCATAATGGAGAAATTCCAAGGACCATTATAACCTCATGTCAAATCAATTGGATGTACACAAACCCATCTTTCCTTATCCTTGGGATATAAAATGTTTTTCCAAACTTGTGATAATAGTTGTCTTTTCTATGTTATTTGTTATACAAATTGTCTCATGTTCTTGTTCGTGTTATCATGACGCTAGATTCATGTTTCTAGGTTCTCAATTTGTTTCATGACCTATCATTTTATTCTTCTAAGTTCTATTTTTGGATTTTCAAGGTCATCTAACGTTGTTGGATACAGGTTTTGAGTTTCATGATCACCAAACAAGTGATATACATATTCATCAAGTTCAAACAAGAATGCATTCAAATAATCATACGATTTCATGCTAGCATAGAGAAATTCCAAGTTCCATCTATGCCTCTGAGCTCGAGTGTCCCATACCACTCTTACCCGACGACACAGGCTTCCACCCAAAGATTTCACTACACTTAAACAATTTTGCAAATGTCTCAACGACTAAGGCCTTCCAAGCCTTACTATACTTAATCATCCCATACCAGCTAAGCATAGGGAAACAAGTTGTTCTTAAGTCACCAATCATTCACCAAACATGGCACATCAATCTCCGACTCCAGGACTCCTCTATACCTCCGAATTCTAATGCGTCCCATACCACACAGAAACCAGAGATACAGGATCCTCTCGATCTCATGTCTAGATCAAACAAGTGTTTCATTTACACACATTTTCAATCTTTAACCTATGTCCTAAAAGTTTTCATTCATGATCCACTATGCCAACCTTGGCAACATTGAAGTCTTTACTTATGGTTTTTTCCCTAGACCCAGGATCTCAATACTTAGCCGAAAGGTTATTCTATCGAATCATCAACCTACATTGATTCCCGATACCACCTTTGTACTCTAGCAAACACTTTGCCATATATTGTAATCCCACCTCCTTTACTTTTGTAACTTTCTCATAGAAAGTATTATAGGAAATTAATTTCAAGTGTATTTTTCAACTCTAATCACTTAAATGAGCTGGTGGGACAACCTCTAGAATGAGCAGTGAGACAGAGTTTACTTAGAATAATCGGCCTTCTCAAATGGGATAAACCATCTCCCTTTCAATGTAGCTTTACTCAAAACAAGGCTTATCTACTATCAGCTCAATTCGTAATCTTTCGTATCCAAACAAAAATTGGAGGTAGGGCATTTCTTAAAACTCTAAATCGACTCAAAGTAAATATCTTAACCAGTGAGCGACAACCTAAGCTCTGATACCACCTTTGATATTAGAGTAGACATCCCAACCAGTAACTTATCGACTGAGCTTTGATGCCACCTTTGTATTACCATGCCTCCCCCCTGTGGTCCACGCTAACTAGTTTCAATTCAGAGGGCTTATTTACTATAATTCCCTCCAGTCGAGAATCTGGCACATTTTTGCTATGTGCAAAGCATCAGTCAAATATTATTACCATCATCATGGGTCGTTTGACTGGCATAGCATCACTTTATCTCTATCTTTCTTTGTATCTTTTTCCTGCTCCAACTCTATGAGACATCTTCATCACAATAACTCATGTAGATTTCATATGAAACACTGTGAAACCTTTTGATAAGATAAATCAATTTGGTTATTTGAAAATCAATCTCAATATTCAAGAGGTATAAAATTCTTCAAGTTTATTACAAAAAAACAACTTCAAAACTGACAAAGGAAACTAGGGCCAATATACCCGACTTAAACAAATTATGAAACTAGAAAGAAAACTCTGAAAGTAATTCTTATTATCCATGCAACTTCTGATCATTAGTTTCCTAAAATGTTAGAAAAGGGATGAGTTCAAGAGCTCAGTGAATCATTCCAAATATTTAAATCATTATTTCAATCAAATAAAACATACATGTTAAACACTTTCACAGATTATGTGATTTAAACAATGACTTTTTTATCAATTGACATTAAGACCGAAAGTAGTCCACCTCAATGTTCCAAATTAGGGGAATGAGGTCAATCAAAATGCTCAAACCCTTCATCCGTGAAGTGAGGTCAATCCAAATGCCCAGTTCTCAATTAAGGAAATATGGTCAATCCAAAAGTCCAGTTCCAAATCAAGAAATTCAATAACCGACAAGCCAGGTTTAGGTTGGAACACTCATGATGAAATCCATCACCGCGTTGGTACATGGTTATAATCTTTATTAATCTCTTTTCATAATGACAAATCACATTAATTATAGATTAAATCACATGTATAAACATGTGAACATCATAAGCTTGGTAGTCATCATTCATAGCAATTTTAAGCATGTTAACAGGTCATTCATGATATCACATACTCATGAATCAAAATTTATCAATCATATATTTGTAAGCATTCCTAAACAAACATATTCTATTCAAGGCATAAAAACAAGCACACATGCATACTTTATTTAAATCAAGATAATAATTTAAAAATTAAAAATCATCTCCACCTTGTAACTTGATTCCTTCTAGTCTTTGCATTGGTATTCCAAGCTTTTCTTCAATCTTCAGCTTTAAAGATTAAGAGTCAATGCACTATTTTTAGTAAGTAGTGTGTTCAATACTTTTAAATCATATCCTAATGAATCCCTATCCTTTATGATGTTTAATAGTGCAAGGAAATCATGTTAATATGGTTTTGCTTCTTAATACTTTTGAATCATGTTACTATGTTTAATAGTGCAAGTAATGTGTTCAATACTTTTGAATCATGTTAGATGAGCCTTAATATGGTTTTGCTTCTACATACCATGCTATAAGAAAGGAATACTACAGTAATCGTGAAGTGCAAATGCACTACCGTAATAACCAATGGGAATTGAGGAGACAAAGTCGCATTGCTACAGTAATCAGAGGAAATTATGAAAATGTATCATCATTATCACAGTAACCAGTGGGCAGTGACAAAAATATAGTGTACTAACACAGTAACTAGTGTGAAAGTCCAAAAATAGAGGAAGACGAAGGCATTACTGCAGTAACCATGATCAGTATGGTGATAATTAGAACAAAAAGTGGATTTGCATGCATGTTTCTCCCATCACTTCTTCTCCCATGACTTTGACATACTAATACCTCAAAATCTAGTCCAAGTACCACGCATTAAAGTCTTGCTAACAAAAAAATAGAGTAACAGAGCTATCCAAGAAGGTAAAGTATGCATTCTTTAGCTTGAAATTGATGTTTGATGGTAAAATAGAATTATTTGATGATGAGACTATGCTTTGTAATTATTGTGCGATGGATTATTGTTGACATGGTGTAACACCCCAGCCCACGATTCGCGTGCACCTCTTGAGCCCACGGGTTTCCTCGGGCCGCATGCGCAGAGAAGACATGCCCCCTCAACTGGGGAACTCACTGTCATATCGTCTGCCAAGAACTGGACCGCTACTGAATTCATCTACACTCTATGTTTCTACCTCTTTCTTTCTTTCAAGTAATACTAAAATCAATTTAATTAGACATGAATTTTTTTAAAATAAAATAAAACTTCCATGTAAATAAATTGGATCAGTAAAATTTCAAGTAAGATGATAAGTTTCAATTTCAAATTTAAACAACTTGAAGGTCTCTAAAATAAATTCAAAACATTTAATCACATACATGAAATGATCAGTTTAAAGCAAAAGGGGTATAGGCTAAGTTCAGATTAGGTACAAAAATAAAATGTGCAGAAACAAATAACAACCTCCCCAGTGAAGTTTCAACAAAAAGTCAAAGTTGCCTAGAGATAGTCAACTCGCATTGTGTCAACTGCCACCTGAAATAGAAAAGTGGGGTGAGCTCGAGAGCCCAATAGATCATACAACATATCACTAGCATTGTTCAGACCAAAATACAAAACATGCAAACACTTTGATTACATTAAGGCATTTCAAACACTTTATTGTTTTTCATCGCAATTAAGACCAAAAGGTTTGTGGCCTCGGTGTGCCCTTCATGGTCCAGGAGCAAATTCGGAGGTAACGACTGAGGCTCGATTATCTTTCGGGACCTTGGCGGGGGCGTGAGGTTTGGAATGACACCCAGCCCCACAGCCAGTCTAGGTGAAGACACCCACGATGACACCCCAAGGTCAGTCATTGCCTCGGTACGTAGTTTTATCCTTAATTTAATCTTATTTAGTTTCACAATCACAGTACTAAACATTATATCATAAATAATAATTCCAACACATGTAAATCAATTATACTAAACATGCATGTAGTTTTAAGCAAATAAATTATGCCTTCGGAGTAAGATTTTTCGATGCCCTAATCTATTGCAAATTCGAATACACACATTCAATCTCTCAAACTACAATAATAGAACTACAAAATCATTCATTTAGAAGGGAGAACTAAGCTCACCAAAGTTCTTCGATGTTCCTGTGCGTTAAAATCTCCAAGTCCCCTTCGTAGTTTGCTCCTATCATGTCGCAACCCACCTCATAGAAGTGACGTCATGACTG
>JAJIYU010021546.1:0-10051 GCA_030144865.1 Tinospora cordifolia | reverse complement strand
ATATATATATATATATATATATATATATATATATATATATATATATATATATATATATATATAAAGAGATGGAAACATCATGATTTGTGATTGAGCTAGAGGAATCACACCAAATGTCCCTCCTAGAAAACCCTTTTTTACAATGGAGATTGGGTTGATGAACTCTGGTTGGAGAAAAGCAAAGAACTTCGGGTCCTTGTAGTAAGTTTACTTGTCGAACCTGCATGGTAGTTATGTCAAAGATCTAGTGCCTGCTTGTCATGATTTTGGTCCATAACAAGTTATGATCCTCAGAGAACTACCTTAAGCACTTTGCCACTAAAGCCTTATTCTGGGTTGTGATGTTCCTATTCCCACACCAACCTTTTCCTTTGGTTAGACTACCATTTCCTAAGATACCAATTGATCTTTGTTATCGTCATCCATCCCTTTCCATCAAATCCTTGCTGAAGTTCTAAATTCTGTCTGCTATGCTCAAAACCCACTGCTTCCTAAAAGCCCGCCTTGTTAAGGATGCGTCCTGCCAAACCCCAAGGTACTCCAAAAGCTATGAATTTGTATAAAGACCAAAGCTGGAAGCCATATCCTCCACTAGAGGAGATGCTCACCAGTTTATATAGTATATCATGTCTAAGAACATTTTGGGTTTCTCTTTACTAAGCGAAAACACAACTTAGTCATGAGATACATGCAAAATATCCAGAGTCTATTAATACTTTACATGCCTAATGCTTGGTATAAAAAGAAAGAGAGCTCAAAACTAATAATAAATATAGTTAATTTTATAACGTATAGGCTCTTATAAATGTACTAATAAATAAAGTTTCTTGTTTCTTGCCAAATTAAAAAAAGGTAATAAGCCCTTTGACAATTTTTCTCAATTTTGTTTGTTTCACTTGTGGTCTCCATGTATTCTTTCAAGATCTCAACCATCCAAACACTATAACTTAGTTTTGATCTCCACATATTCTTCCAAAATCCAAAATACCAAATTGCACCTTAGTATCAAAGAAGAATGCTTCATAGAAGACACTCAAGCCAAAATACAAAAACCATAGTCAAATTTGGCGCTAGATACACATACACAATTCATGTGTTTTATTTGCTATTTTAGTGTATACCTAAGACCACCAGTCCAAGAAGACCTGAAAGTTGAGAAGAAGAATCTACATCTTCAAGAAGTTACTATCTTTCATGAGCCTTTAAATTAGGCGTAATTTTAATAATTTCAAAGGCTTTAAGATTGATGAAGCATGACATGCCACTTCTCACCATCTTCTCATCATTCATTGAAGGGGGAAAAATGTCGCTGCGGCACTGAAGTGTTACTTCAAATGAGGATTTGAATAGCAAGGTCTCACAGGTATTAATATTATCAAAGAAAATAAAGAAGCCACATATTCATATCTCTCATGCCTCTCCATTGGCAAATATGAAAGTATCTTAGCCAGATTTACTTAAAATATAAAATTCTAAAAAACTCAAAGTGCTACTAAAAGATGCCGAAAGGAAATTCAACTTCAGCAATGTAATTATCCACAAAAATCTAATTAGCAAGTAGCACAGATAATTTAACCATGTATACTGAATATAAGAAAGAAATTTCCATGAATTGTGGACCTAATACTGACCCATTTTCATCCATGATGAGAACCTTGATGCCAGCAAAATTTGCAAGCCCATTATTAGCTGACAATTGAGGTGAAAAAAAGCTCCCAGCATCATTTGAGGATTCGGCAATTCCCAGTTTTAGAATGAAGATGGCAGTACACCCTTTTCCAAGACCTTCACTCTCAACCCATATGTCCCCTTCCATGAGATTCACAAACCTGCTCGTACAATTGGGGAGAGGGAGAGGTGCATTGGGGTGGTTAACAGATTTGTGAGCTTTAATTTAAATATATAAATATGAAGAGAATTCGGCAAATAGAGTTCTAGAAGGAACATCAATGAAAAATGATATTCTAGTTTCAATAGACAGATACGAAGAATCTAGGGAAGACATCATCATAGAATGACAAGGTCAAAAAAATAAAAAAACCAGTAAAAGTTTATACCTTTTACAGATTGCAAGCCCAAGACCTCTGCCACAAGAATTTCTACCTCCTACTGAATAATTTTGCACAAATTTGTTAAACAAGTTAGTCTTATCCTGAGGACTGAATCCTAGTCCTGAATCCTTAACCTGAAAGAAAAAAAAAAAAAATGTAAACAAAACCACTCAATAAAATGCATTAGATCACAAGGGGCAAATCTCATCAACTCTCAAGCCAACCAACCTGTACTCGCAAATAAAAGTGATTAGTACTCGGCACCGGTAGAAAGTCTGGCATAGAAGCATCTCTTAAAGATTCAAATTTGGCAAGAGAAGCAACAATCGAGATGCTGCCTTCTTTTGAAAACTTCACTGCATTGCCAGAAACATTTAGGATAATTTGCATGAGACGTTTTTCATCACCAACTGCATAAGTAGGCAAATCAGGAGCCAAACTTAATGAAACTGCCAACTTTTTAATGGATGCAACTGGTTTGATCAAGTTCATAACCTGCAAGATAAAATCACATGTTTTCTTAAGAAACCAAATTAGGTAGAACTTGAAATTTGAAACCAAAGTTTTTTTTCTGTAGGGCCATGAGATCAAGCTCTATTTTTCTCAATACTTACCTCTCTAAATACTGCATGAAGGTTAAATGTTTGAAGATCAAGTTCAAGGCTTCCATCTTCAAGCTTTGAAAGATCCAAAACATCATTGATTAGTGTTGCTAAAAGGTTACTACTCCTAAGAATCGTTTCAACCATCAGACGCTGTTCAGCAGTCAATTCAGTTTCCTGAAGTAAGGAAGAGAGTGCAATGATTGCATGCATAGGGGTTCGCATCTCATGGTTCATCACAGCAAGGAAATCATTGCGAGCACGAATGGCTGTTTCTGCTTCTCTCCTTGCTGCATCTAGTGCAACATTTTGTTCCATAAGCAAATCCCGTGCCCTCATAGATTCTTCTAAGATTGTAGCATGTGAAAGTGCAACAGCCACCTGAAACAAAACAAGATTTCATTAGTAAAAGTTCCAGAACCACAGATAATCAAAAGCCTACTCCTACTAATTGCTCAAAGCTGCTTCTTGCAAATTTAAAAGCACATAGCTGGATGTACAAACAAAGCTCATGCAAACTTCTGATTTCTTTGAAAGAATTTTATAGCACCTTGCATTCAAATGTTTTAATGAAATAAATGGAAAGCCTAAACTGGCCTGCTCATTCCCAATCTAGGAAATTCTAAATGGTAAAAGTTCAACCCGCAAAACTCACTTGAACAGATCTCACTTTCATGAAAGCAAAGGGGGCTCCTCCATAAACATTCTATTTGACCACTCTCTGTCACAAATAAACATGAGTACTCTTTAGTTGTAAATGAATGTGGTCAATCTTGACATTAGAAGTATATCTATTTCAAATTCTAAAAACTCAGAACTAGAATTATCTTCAAATTATGTCTTTTATTTGGATTGCAACATCTTTCTTAATTAGTGAATGAGAAACAGACAGCATCTTAGTTCATCTGATGCGCTTTACTAGAACAAGAACTAATATCTTTGAAAGAATTCCCCACTCAATAACCCCAGAGACAATCTATGAACAAACTACAATAACCATAATTTCCAGCCTCACTGGCAGTGATCACAGATTATGCATCTTAAGCATAACGAGAACCATATTTCTTGAATCACCCAGGGCAGATATGGACCTACATTCAAAGAAACAGAATAAATGGCTTAGCACCTAAACTCAAATAAACAGAAGACTAGGTTGACTAGCTACAGTATCTTCTTTGCCTCTTTTAAGTTACATCCTCCAGGTACTTCTAGATCAATGTTTTTAATGTCGACATCTTCAGCCAGGGCTAGAAGAAGAATCTCATGAATATTGCAATACACTGATCTAAGAAGATCAGTAATCAGATTCTAGAGACTTTCAAATTTTCCATGACAAATAGCTTCGATTATGTCTAAGTCAAATTCTCAACCCCACCTTCACAGGTTTGTTATCCAGGAAAGAATCCAGTCAAGTAGCTCACAAATGCATTTAAATGCCCAGAGGAAGTAAAAGTTACATGCTGTGAACTTATACATGGAAATTTTAATTAACTGAGAACAAACATAAAATGCAATGTACTCTCAGATTCTCAATCTCAGTTCCCTCCCACAATAATGTGAAATAATGCAAAAGGTTTGTGCAAACCTGATCAGCAACCACTTCAACAAGTTCCAACTCATGGGCACGCCATTGTCTAGCACTGTCTGAAGGAAGCATCAAAATCATCAATGCATATTTTGTCGAAAGATCTTGCCAATCATTACTTTGGAAATTTGAAAGATGTAAGAGTGGTACACGCACAGCAACAACCTCCCCAGGCATATATCTCCCTGAAAGAGGTCTAAGTCTTGCAACAGGGCTGTTTGGGGATATTTTAACAGCACGGTTGCTACAAAAGACTTGATTAATAACTGGAAGATGTATAGGTACAGTAATTCCAACAGAATTTTGATGGCGAAGACTGTAGGAGAGCTGCAGTTCCACGCCAGAGCGTGTTGGCATCCATAGTGCACACTCCTCTAGTGCCAAAGTTCTGCCCAGCTCAACAAGAGTAGTGTTCAATATGGTATGCCTGTCCAAAGTGCTTCTTATCTCATGAGTGAGCATTCTAACATGGCGCCCAGTTTCTTCTTGTGTTCTAATAAGTCCCATCTCACGATCAAGTTCTGCTGCTTTGTTTTTCAAAAATAACTCCCTGGTCTTCACACTCAGCAAATCTGGAATAATATGCACAAGCATAAGAGCTGTTGCACATGACACAACAGCCGTCAAAACCTTAGCTGTTGTCATTACAACTTCGACATTTCTTGAATGCATGCTGAAAGTCCATAAGCTAATAAAATGTGTGGCGCCACAAAGAACAATGAAGGCGCCAAACTGTACAAGAACCCATCTATAAGGAAAAACCGCAGATTTCTTCACAAAGTAGATTAACTCAAGAGGGATGGAGAAGTAGGCAAGTGCAATAAAGAAATCTGATATGTACTGGTATTTCATTAATAGATCATCAGATGGCAATTGAGGATCAATGCAGTTGCACGACTCCATCTTAGGAAGACAATATGATATCACTTCCTACTTCTTCACATGCCTGTCGTAAAAGAAACACGATTAACAACAAGAGAAGTTATTGAAATGTTTTGCAAACTGAACAGTACACCACAGAGTAAACTTATGAGCTAATTAACAAGTCAGAATGAACAGATAAACACGGAGGATAAGAAGGAAACGGAAAACACACAACTAGCAATGCAAACTCAACCAAATTGCTACAAACACAAAGCCATTGTATGCGAAGAGAGTGGAGAAAGAACACAAGGAAGGGAAAAATGTGCAGAAAGAAATCAAGGAGTAAGATCAGACTCAAAGAGATGAACAGACGAATACCAAGATTATTAGAAAATCTGTCAACTCTTTCTCTTCTCCATGTGTATTCCAAGTTTACCATCCCCTCTTTTAGTTAATGATAAACAGGATGCACTTCAGCTAAGAATCCCATCGATTGTTAAATCTAAATCCTAAACTTCAATCCATGGTTTCACCAAAAAAATAAACTCAATTTCTAATAACTCTGACTGATCATGATTCTCATCCAGGATGGAAATCTAAGCATTGCGATATTTGAAGAATCACAAGCTAGATAGGCTCTTAATCAGTGGATGAGACTTTAATAACATATCATCTTCAGGGTTCAAAGAGTAATTTGATTCCATTAGTGACCAGGAAAAAAATAATAATTTTACATGTTCACAGATAGATCTTTTTTCCCAACCACACAAGATCAACAATATGAATCCGCATAACATGGAGATGATTGTACTGCAAGCAATGTTGAATATCCAACACATCACAAATGACAAACATTTCATATTAAGGTCAACAATTGCCTCAGGAGCATGCTAGAGACAGTAGTACTAGTACTGCACTGCTATGACACATGTCACAGTCACACCCCATATCTTCTTCTCCCATATCTTAGCTAAGCAACACGTCTTTTAGGGCCTATCTAATCACATTCTTCATGGTGATATAACCGTGGCCCCTTATAGTGGATTTTTTTAACGGTGTACCCATCAAGAAATTGACAGCACAATAAAGGAATGCTTTCACAAAGTCAAAACTCAATATAGCTAAGTGAATAGTGCATAATTTCAATTTGAGATACCAACATGATCTTGATTGGAGTTTCCATAGACACTAGATGGGATATCTAGTGGTACACTGGGAGAAAAACTGGGCAGTCACACAGCCTGCCAAAAAAAAACTGAGTAAACCATGGTCCTAAAGATGCATGTCGCCCATATACAGAGATGAGCCCAATATTTGCACATCTCTCTGAAGATTACCAATAAGTGGATAATCAAATCACTAGAACCCTACCATATTAACTTCATCATAACTCAAGATTTTTAGGGCCTTATACAAGAACAACCTGAAAAACATTGCAAATGTCCAGTCTATATTACCTGCTATGGTCATACTGACTAATCTGCAAAAACCACTCCTATCTATTTGTAGGAACAAAATGAAAGCAGTATACCTTGTATGAAATGTCTTGCAATTGCAAAGTAATCCATCTTAGCAACTTGAGGATCTTCAACCATGAGAGGTGATAAAGTTTTTAGTTTGAATGATAGGATGAAAATAATATATGCACAAGTCCCAATCAAAATAAAAGCCTTTCAGAGCAAGGGTAATGATCATGCAGACCATGTAGGTCAAAGTACATACAATCCTATCAAATGCCCAAGTATGTTCACAACTTGACCTGTAGATTTCTCGTAAAAGAAAAAGAAATGCTAAAATTTAGTTCTCAAATTTAGTTCTATTCTGCTAAATTCTTCCATGAAGCGGTTCCTCTTTACACTTCGTGATCAAAATTCACCGCCTGAAAGTGAATTTCACAAAATAATCTTCCGTCACTTCCTAATCACACTCTGAGATAAAACCCAACCATTCTAATCGCAACCACAAAGCTGAAGTCTCGAATCAACGTAAATGAAGTAGAATTTCTAAGGTAAGCTCAGGTCAAAAAACAATTCTTGAACTCCAGCCTCCAAGCAACAAAAACACCATAAAATTCAGCAAATATGCAAGTTTTTCTTCCGAATTGGAGCTCATTCAACGCAAAATTCTATCTGATTCCCAAAATATTAAATCTCTGCATCACTTCATCAAAATCTTAACAGCTCCCCCAGCCAAACATCGCTTCAGAAACACAAAAAACAACTAAACGATCAATATCATCATTCATCAACCAGAAAACACAAGAAAAATCCTTCTTTGCTCGAATCCCCGGCAAAACAAGCAAATTCCAACAGATGCCATACATAGTCAATCGTCACGCATTCGTGTGTTTAATTAAGATTCATAAACCCCATCATCAACGACCTTAAACCCTACTAAAACCAGATTTAGATTCCGCGAAACCCTGGAAAACGGATCAAAACAAAAGAAAATTAAAAAATAAAAATAAAAAAATAGAAAACTCACCAATTTCGATGAAGCTGCCCTGTGATGACGATCCTCACAACAACAACAATAACAATAGAGTTCCTTTTATCTTTTTTTAACTGTCCCAACAATCTAAAAATCCCGCTTCCAGAACTTTTTTTTTTTTTCCTGCTACAAAAATAAAATTAAATTAAAAACTTAAAAAAAAAAAAGAAAAAATAATAATATATATATACTGCAACGTCGTTCGTTCAGAACGTTCCGAGAACCGGCGGTTCAGAAATGGGCCGGAGGCGGTCATGAAGCTCTATGTCCTTCTGTGCGAGCCCTTTTGAGTCAACTCGGACCAGTCAGTATTTAAATCAGTAAATGCAATCTCAAGCCCATTCTCATTCAGGTTTTGTTAATATGTGAGCTCAAAAAAATTATTCTATATATATAATTTTTAGATTTCAATCTAACAAGAGAGTTGAGTAAAAATATTAATAGGTAACTTAAAAAAATAAAAATCTCTTATATAAAAACTTTCACAATTTGTCAATTTGGCTTGGCAAATACCTTTATTAAAATAATATGATGAAATAGGGTTAAAGTTATTTTAAAATAATATGATGGGTAGGGTTGAATTTAAAAGAAAAAGATTAAAATAAAGTAATTTAATGCTTAGTATAACACAAGATAATTGTAAAAATTTTAAAAATATTTTTTCATTTAAAATAAGAAAAGGAAGAAGAAATGATACAAAAATAATAATAAATAATAAATATTTTCAAAATTAAAAATGTATAAAAATGATGGATTGAATAATCTTATAAGAATCGAACATAAAAATGGACCCAACTTAATTTTTTATGTTATCTCTCTGCAATTAAACACGAGAGTAGACTTAAATTTAGTATAATTTTATTTCATGTATTGTAGGGCCTCAAATAACCTAGTATTTAGACCTCAAGGTAATTTATGTGAGTGCCCCTTTAGCAAATGAAAGCTATTCTCAAACATAAATTTAAAAAGGTAATTGGAGAAAAATTAACAATTTAATTAAGTTTTTTTATATATTTACTTTAAGGGCACATAAAATATTAAAAGTAACTTCATAATCTTAAATATATATATATATATACTTTTCCTAATTTGTTTAAAAATTCATGAAGAAGCAAAAACAGTATTTTTAAAAAAATATTTAAATTAGCTTAAGATATTAAATCATCTCTGGCTTTTATTATATTTTTTTGAAATATATATATATTTATTTTCAATAATTTATCATAAAAATCAACTTAAAATCGGCGTATTTATTATATGTAATTTATTATCCCAAAGGGGCATGGAACAAAACTTTTCTTGCTTGAGTTCATCACATGATAAAATGATCAAGTGAACCGACTTGACTCGGTTCCCAAAACCAGTCATGGGATTAAGGCCGAGTTGAACCGGGCCGCTTAACTTCGGACCGGACGAACGTTGTGGCACTTTTCAGGCTATCAATTAATTGAATATAAAAATACTATTATTATTTAATTTTGACGTGGCGTCGTACGATGTGGCAGGCGCTAATTTAATACGCTGCGAGCGGGTGCAGGACACAAGTACCGACAAGTGCATGAACCACTTTTTAATAAAGATAAAAAAAGAACGGAGCTCAAAAAATAAATAAAGGACTGGCGTTGGGTCTACAGAAAGTCTGCAATGTATTTAGCCAGTTCTTTGACAAAACATAAAGGAAGCCACCCCACTAACTTTTTATTTAATGTGAGAACTTTTTATTTATTTATTTATTTTATAATTATAGATAGATGTATTAGATCTTGGTTTGACTTTCTTGATCTTATTAGGAATCTTTCCAAATTTGAGATTTTTTTTTTCATTTTTCCTTTTTTTTTGACTTTCAAACTAATTTTTTTTAATAATTTTGAATTAACCTTTTAATAGAGAGGGATAAATCTTATTATTATTATTATTAGTATTATTATTATTATTATTATTATTATTATATTACAACGAAACAATTTAGTTTTTATCTCACAAATTTGGTTTTTATACCATAGTAAAGAAAAATAAAAATAAAAATAAATTCTTGTAATGAATATTAGTTCATGGTCGTGAGGTAAAATCGACTTTTAGTCTTTTAGGCTTTCTACTGGCCTGTTTTTTACGTCAACTTTACGAGCACCTCAAGATTAATTATCGTTTGAGCTTTAATAAGACTATAAATGAGAGATCTCTTTCAACATAATTTTTTAATACTAAAAACATGAACTCAAGACCTTTAAATAATGAGCATTGAGTTAGAAGTCTTTCGCTCCATTAACATTCGTTGGTGCTAAAATTGTATTTGGTAATTCTATATCCTACCTCTACAAAAAAAAATAGAGGATAGTTAAAAAAAAAAATTTTTTTATACTTTTTTTAAGATCTTTTAATTAAGGACAGTAATTCATGTTATCATGTCATAAACGGGTCACATCATATATATTATAAATAGGTCATATCGTAAATGGATC
>JAJIYU010021545.1:0-10005 GCA_030144865.1 Tinospora cordifolia | reverse complement strand
CCATGGATGAGTGACCGCGGTCCACAGAATGATGTTCAATCAACACACACTGGTGACCGCGGTCACTGGAACGCCGACCGCGGTCCACAGTGCTATGTTGTTTTTCTTCATTCTCCTTGTTCTGTTTACCGCGGTCGGCGTTGCCGACCGCGATCATTAGTGACTTTTTCTCATTTTTGGCCATTTTCAACTCCTCGTGTGCTCTTATTCATATTCCAGTTCATTCTAAACCTGCACAAACATTGAAAACCTTTCTCGGGCATTATATTCATATAAAAATTTAGAAATAACATTAAAATCATGCTAATATGCAACTAATGATGCAACAATGCTCTAAATGCATATTTAACTAAATATAAGCAAATATTCTAAATTTTTCATTACACTAATGCTTATTATACATAAAATACCTAAAATATAATTAGTCTGCTATGCAACTAACAGGGGTTCCTCAAAAACTATAACTTCCAGCTATACTACCATTTAGGGAAGGCAAACATTATAGTCGATGCCCTCAGCAGAAAGTTTGATAAGAAGAATGAGGAGAAAGAGCAAATGTGTCAGCTCTTTAGTGACTACAACTTGAGCGTAACTTCAAATGGCAAGCAAGCATACCTATGTGCAATGGTCTACCGACCAGATCTCTTATAGCAGATCAGTGATGAACAGAAACACAACAAGTGGATTGTAAATCTGATAGAAGGAGTCAAGCAACGCAGACACACCGATTTTAGAATAGATGGCGAAGGTACATTAAGACTTGGAGACAGAGTTTGCATACCAAAGAATGAGTAGAGTATAAGGACTATACTGGATGAAGTTCATTAAACTATGTACACAATGCATCCAGGAGGTGATAAGATGTACTAAAACCTCAAGTAAACCTATTGGTGGAGAGGTATGAAAAAGGACATAGCCAAAAATTTCTCTAAATGTTTAACTTGCCAACAGGTAAATGTCGAACATAGGAAAACCTCAGGAATATTGTAATGGATTTCGTAAATGGCCTACCTACGAACCAAAAGGGTGAAGAGACAATATGGGTGATTGTAGATCGTCTAATAAAGGAAGCTCATTTCCTACCTATCCAATCTACAAATACAGTTGAAAAATTGGGAGAACTGTATGTTAAGAAAATAATAAGGGTACATGGTATACCCAAGATCATAGTGTCAAATAAAGATTCTAGATTCACATTTCAGTTTTGGCAGAGCCTAAGAAAAGAGTTAGGCAGTAGACTCACCTTGAGCACTACTTTCTATCCTCAAATAGATGGGCAATCTGAGAGAGTGATACATATACTGGAAGACATGTTAAGAGCATGTGTACTAGACTTCAAGGGCAATTGGAGCAAATACATGCACTAAGCAGAATTTGCCTACAATAAAAGCTATCAGGCAAGTATTTGAATGGCTCCACGTGAGGCTCTCTACAGCAGACCTGTAGATCTCCATCTTGCTGGGCAGACTTTGAGGATCATGTACTTACAAGGCCAGACCTAGTACAAGAGATGAATTGACAAGTGAAACAAATCCAAAAGAGCTTAACTATAGCTCAAAGTAGGCAAAAGAGCTATGTGGATAAGAGGAGAAGGCCTCTAGAGTTCCAAGAGGGTGATAGAGCATTCCTGAGGATCAGCCCTTAAAAGGGGATTAAACGCTTTGAAATCAAAGGAAAACTATCACCAAGTTTCATCAACCCGTTCAAGATACTTAGACGAGTTGGTGAGTGCCTACGAGCTGGACCTACCGAATAGAATGTTCTCAATCTACCATGTATTCCATATATCGATGTTGCAGAAGTATGAGACGGACCACTCTCACATCATACATTGGGAGGAAATCAACATCCGGGACGACGCTACTTACGAAGAACCAACGATCAAGATATTAGATCGTAAGGTATGAAGTCTCAAGACTAAGGACATCCTTTTAGTCAAGGTTTTGTGGAGACACCATAAGAGTGAAATGCGGAAGAAATACTCGGACCTCTTCACCAGGAGTAGTTGACTGGGTGTCATCTTACAAGTATGTGATCACTTTTCAATTTCGAGGACAATTTTTTAAGGGGGGTAGATTGTAATACCTCAAAGAATTAAAGAGAATAGGGATACTAATCTAAAAAAACTAGAAACCGCTTGACAACCGTAGTACCAGTTGGGACCGTGGTCGTGTGTCACAATTTGTGAAAATGGGATTTTCGTGTAAGACCGCGGTGTTAGTATGGAGAACCACGGTACTGCAATGGAAAACACGAATGCATGGGATCGCGGTGCTAGGGTGGAAAACCACGGTACTGTAATAAAAACCAGAAACGGAAGGTTGGAACGCTGTGATTGCCTCATATATGTGTGTGTGTAGAAGAGGAAGAACCCTAATCGCATTCTTGCACTCTGCAGCTGCTTGTACAGTTCCAAAGACTAATGCCAGTCATTTCTAAACAACATTTCCCTCCTCTCAAACACATCCTAAGTTCGATCTACACCTTTCTTTTTTCCCTTAACTATCTCACAAGCTCAAATAGAGGAAAAAACTACACAGTTTGTGAAGTGCATGAACTTGGGCATCATTTCAGATGGCCATACGAAGGTGAGATTCTAATTTACAAGAGATCTATGTGGTTTAACACTATTTCAATGTTATTTTGATTTTAAGAACGTTCTTCCACTATAACAGAGCATTAGACGCATTTAACAGCATTTGGTTGAGGCTAACTTGAGGGACAATAGAGGGGAATAAGGTATAGCGTTTTTACTCCCTATTCCGCGGTACTAAGAGGATAATGAACACTATAGAGTACTTATTTCGCACTTTTTACATACAACACATATGTTTGACTTAGAAATCATTATATTATAGGTTTGAAATATTTGGAATATAACATATATTGAGAAATGGTTTAAAATCCTTAAAGGCTAAGGACTCAAGAAGACTTAGGTGTAGAAATAGAAACGAAAGGGAATTGAACACAGAATCAAGTGGAGATGACTATCCTCTCTCTCTTGTATTATCTTAGTCTCAAATGTAATATATGAATGATTTGTGTTCTGTCTTTATATTGCCTAGAAGCATGCTAGGAATGATGCATTAATTGTTGTATGTTTGTGTACCTGAGATATTTTGATAGCGTGCTACATGTTTCTATTATTGTATATCATTCTAAGAATATGTCATCTGTGCTATTTATTGGATAACATGATCTGTGTGACCTCGTACATGATAATTTGTCAACATGTTTAGTGGATACATGTATTGTGATGATAAGATAAATTATGCATGCTAGTGGTCACTAAATAAAGACAAGTAAGAGTCTAAACACGTACCGGGGCGATGATACAGATACTATGGCAGTAGCTTGACATCATCGTGGGTATTTTTCTACCCTAGGCGGGTATCCATGTTATTGTGGCAGTAGTTGAGATGGGACTGAGGATCAAGTAAGACCTCACTCCTAAGGTTGTGTCATGATGAGGAATTGGTCTCCAGGGTGTTACTTCTAAGAGTTCAGACATAGGGGAATACCAAGGAGATTCCTTTCAGTCTTAACGTCAACTTAAACAATTGAAGTGTTTTGAAACACCTAATGACTTATGAATGTTTGCATGTGTTATGTTTCTGACTTTGAGAATGTTTGAGATATGTTATATATAATCCACTGAGCTCTTAACCTTATCCCACTAATCTATTTTTCAAGTGACCACTAAAGATACTTGCTCACAGGCAAGTAAATGGAGACCATTGGAGTAATTTGATACAATCCAATGTTGAGGTTGCATAAGAGTAGAAATTTGTCATTTGTTTACAATTGTAGGGCATGGGACCTATATTCAATTTATGTTTGGTTGGTTTATTCATTGACTTCAACCGTGGGGACAAGTGATGGTTTAATGACTCTTTTGAACTTAGACCGTGGGGCTAGAGTACTTTATTTCTTTATGAGTTTAATCATATTATTTCTACTTGACATGTCATCCCTATGTTAAATCATGCATGATATTACTTTTTATGTTTCTACACTCTGGTATGTTATTGGGATAGTTATGAGAAAGAAAGAATTAAAGTAACATCCCAATTTCTAGATATTGAAATCAGGAGTGACTGTACATTTGACTTGATTTCGGCTCGAGGTGAGAGACAAAGACACCTAGTCAGTGGTGATTGTGACAAGATTCAAGGGCTGGGGTGTTACAATGATTCATGCTATATGATGATATGATATATGCTATGTCATGTCTATGATGTTTACTATGCTCACATGTTTAGTTCCTTTTTAGACCTTATATGAATTTCTGATTGATTGGTTTAAAGAAAGATTAATAAAGAATTGAATCATGTATTGGAACAGTATCCCATGAGGGACTATTGTAGGTGTTTTCAAGAATGGAACAATGACGCTATCCGTAGTTCACTAGAATGGAACAATGGGTGGGACCCTAGACCCTATATCCATTGGAAGTTAGCATAAAGGATTGTTCTTCCCTTTTTGTTGATGTGAATGGAGCACACCAAGGTTAACCCTTTCGGTCTTAACATTAACTTTAAACTAGTAATTGCTTGAACCACCTAATATATAAAAGTGTTTGAAATGTATCTTTTATTTAGTTGACATAATAACTTAAACACTTGGGATGATTCACTAAGTTCTTGAGTTCACATTTCAGGCAACTGAAGATTATGGTTGTGTGCACTATGTTGTTTTCAAACTTTTCTCTGTTGTTTAAGTCAAGTATGTTAGCCCTAGTTTCTTTCCTTTGTTAAAGTCTTTTTTTTATTTAAATCAGTGTAATAAACTTGAAAGTTTTGTACCTCTTGATTTATTTTTTCCAAATAAATGATAGTGATTTATTTGCGCATGTGCTTTTATGAAATCTCTATGAGTCTTAGTGCTCAGGTAGTCTCAGGGACTTGGGACATAAAAAATGATAAAAATAATGTGACACACCCGCCTCTCTTGCGGCAAAAGAAAAAGAAATATCTAATATACATGCACGTGACGTAAATGTATTGGATCATTGTCGATTCGACCGGATGCAATTTGGGGCCATGAGGGGGAGGCGGGGTGTTACGATTGAGGAGCATGTTGAACACCTAAGGAAACCTTAAAGACTAAGGTCTCACAAGCTCCCACACATTTGAAAGTCACATACTTACCAAATTCATGGTCACAATCTTTTCCAAAGTCATTAATCATTCACCATCTAAGGCCTAACATTCATTGAGATCAAGATTTCTCTGCATTCTTGAATTCTTAGAAGTCACATACCAACTAATGTATACTGCTCTTAATCTTAAATTCCAACCAAAAAATCCTCAATCAATTTCAAGTCTTTAACCTATGCCTAAACAATTCTCAAGCTATGACCCATTAGTGCCTAGTCTCATCGCTTACATGTTTAAGGTATAATCCTATACATTGAAAAAGTTTAATGCCTACCCTAATGGATCTAGAGCTTTGGGGTTTAATACCAATGTTATAACACCCTCTTTTTCCTAATTCTTTACTTGGTTTGGTTCATTGGCTCAAAACCATAGCAATTAGTTTTCTTTCAGACATTTTATGGAAATAGAATATAATGGCGGGAAACTATTTCTTTCTCGAAAGTCCTTAATTTTGAAAACATTTTATTTAAAATAGTAAAAAAAATATAGTTTTTTTTATAGGTTGAGCAAGTCCTAGAGTGTCACTATTTCATTTTGTTTCTTTCGATCCTTTTTCAAAACATATTTCATGGACATATAATATCATGACATAATAGCAATAAAAGTTATTCGTGTTTAGTGTATCCAAAATTACATAAGCTTCATTCCCAAAATAATAACCATTCGATTAATTGTGAGCCCATTTGCAATCAAGTTTAGCCCTTTCAATTAGGATATTCAATTCCAATAACAAAATAAATAATTAAGTACATTTTAAAACTCAATTTAAGTTCATGTGAACATAAGAGAAAAGTAAGCAAAAGTAGAAGAGTGGCTCTCATACCCATCTCAATTTGTAACTACATCTATAAGAGGGAAGGAGGTGTGTTCTACAAGTTTGGGAGGTCTATTTCGAAACTAATCAAGCATAAACATACAAAGATTGTGCACACGCTTCAATACATTAGACATTTCAAACAATACTTTATTTTAAGTCGATTACTAGGTAGAGTAGGCAAGCCCCAAGGTAGTCTATGGTTCACTGTTACAGTCAGGTCGATGATAAACTATGGTATCTTGCAAGTGACTCAAATCTTCATAGGATAGTTTATCAACCATATTTTTATTAAAGAACATCTCAACCCACAACCAATGATACCCTAAGGCCAACTGTCCCAAAATATGGATTATTATCTTGATAGCATTTATTAGGCATAGTAACAATACTACATCAAACAATATATTGATCCGTGATCATTAAGTTTTTCCATTATACCATTTTCAATCATGTGCATCCATGTAGCACATCATACTTAATGACATCATTATGCATATCAAGGACATGTTTGTCCTATATGACATTATGATTTCAATATATCACAAATGCATCATAATCTTACCCTCATTCCTATCATGGTCTCTTGCACTATGTCTAACACGCCATGCATCATTTCATCTAATACAGTAGGCATGCAAATCACATAACATTTACAAATCACACAATTGTATGGTATACAAACACATACATAGAGGACCAGGTACTCTAAGCATCCCTTTAGGTCATGTTATTATAAGGAAATGGAGGAAATCAACAAATCTACATGTGTTGTACTTTGAAAATTAGCGACGTATCAAATATTATTCCTCCATCAACATGATCTCAATCACACCTACATGTACATAAATATCAGTTTTTAGTGTAAACTTCATATCAAGACGTCATTGTCACTCGCGTGTTTTGTGCATATATTTAAGTCTTAAAATCCACCATTAGCCTTCCTAATGTTTAGCCAAGTGTGTGCATGAAGCCAAAATGTGTCACAAACTATCCTATAGGCAATTTATATAACACACTATTGTATCAGTGTCTTGTACATCGCTTTCACACAACCCCCGAAATCATTTTATAAGCAATGCAATGCTCCCCTTATTCCCCAAAGAATTTTGATACTAATTTTGTCACTTAATTTGATCATTTTGTTCTCAAATTAGATTTTTTATTATCTTCGACTTTCAAGTTATCATATTCAACACAACCAATTCTTGATCATGTTTTTGTGTCATAATGGTTAATTAACCAATTCAAAATTACGATTAATTACTATTAACAATGATCAGTTAGAGTTAAACTTTTCAAGTATTACACTATGTGTTATGCCTTTCCACGTGTATGATGTGATTTTGAGGATGGATTGACTGACATATTACCAAGCCTAGTTAAGCTACCTGAGATGCATAGTCACACTAAGGTTACAGTTTGGGAAGTGGATGAAGATCCAAAAAAAATCTACGTAGAGTGTTGAAAAGCTCATTGTCAACCTTGTTGGGATGTATGCAATAGAAGCGTGACTTTAACTCATTACTGAGAGAAGATCCTCCAACCACCTTCAAACCTATTGAGAGCATCCTTATAATCAAAGACTTCCAATGTCTTTCCAAACTAGCTACAAAGGTTACCATCTCAACAAGAAGTTGAGTTTAAGATAAAGTTGCTTCCTAGGATGAATTCTCATTACCATTCTGCCTTACAAGATAACACCAACTTACGTTATTTGGACTGAAGGCCTAATTGGATGAACTGAAGGCCTAATTGGATGACCTGAAGGAGAAGAGCTTACTCATGTAGAGCGAGTTGCCATAGTTAGCCCAATAGTTTTTGTAAGTCATCTTCATAGACAAAGCTTTTAGCCCTTTATATAACTTCATCAAGGTTTATATTGTAGGACAATGAAATTGGTATCTCATATCTTGACATTATTTTTACTCTTTTTCTTAGTTCTACAACTATGGCATTTTTATCCATCATGTCATAAACGTATCTGGTGGATCAAAAGAAGAATAATTCACCTCTAATAGCCTATTATCTATAAAGATGTCATCCTCTTCATGCTTGTCATCTTCATCAAAACCATTCATATCATTCTCATTTATAAGCTCAAAAGGTTGAGATTGAGAAAAAACGTCGTATATAATGGTACCCTTAACAATTTTATTTCTTGTCTCACCATATAGTACAATGTCATGTATTGTTCTATATTTACTATGCTATGTTTGTTACTTGTAATTACTCTATAACATTGGTTATACATTAAGTCCATCATTAGTGGCAATATATAATAAACCATCAAGTACAATTTTATGCGATTAGGATATGGGAATTCTGACATGAATTTTTATATGAATGTGTTATCATTAAAAATCAATAAGAGCATGTAGAAATAAGTCTCACTTCTTAAAACAATTAGGTAATAATTCATTGTGCTTAGTTGTTTTGATCGATAGTCTTTTGATAAATCTCCAGCATAACATGTTCCAATCGACAGTCTTTTGATAAATCTCCAACACAACATGTTCCAAAACGTTAATGTATACTCTCATCTTTATTATAATGCGAACATAAGGCCCACAACTATAATCAACTTTGTTAAGAATTAAAAGTTACAAAAATTTTTCTCGAGATTATGACAAATTAGGAACTTGTGGATGAAGGTAGTGATTCCCAAGTTTAGTGTTACATTTTTTTGGATTATACTTGATTCTTTCAGTTTCTACAAGGGAGTGATGCATGATTCACATTGATGAATATCTTTATATGTGGAGGTTTGATCTCAAGACGAATGAGATGATCCCAAGCAAGATGTTTATTACTAAATTTTATTTTAATTTTTCTTTTGATCTTGGAACGTTGTAATTGTATTGCTAAACTAGAATTTGACTATTGGATTGGTGTATACACATTTTTTTGACACTTCATTTTCATGATTTCTATTTGTTCATTGATTCTCCATATTTGTATATATTGAATAGATGTTTATCACTACCTTTGAGTTTAAATTTTTTTTTTTTTTGTCATTTTAAGAAAAGAAAGAAGATATTTTCAGTGACCCCATACGAAGTAGATCTAAGTAGGGGTGGCAATTTGAAACACGACACGATAACCTGACCCGAACACGACACGAAGTTAATGGGTTTGGGTTTGATATAAACGGTTTTGGGTCTAAATGGGTTGAACACGATTAAACACGACTAAATACGGGTCATAAACAGATTAACCTGATAAACCCGAAATGATCCGTTTAACATGATTAAAAATAAGTCAATAAATAGGTTACACATAAGTTAATATTACATAATACATTAAGAATAATTTTAATTTTTAAAAATATTTTAATTTAATTTTCATAAATTATATTTATATTTTTATATTTTTATATTTAGTTAATATTTTTTAAAAATAATTTTAAAAATTAGGCATATATTATTTGAGATATTCTTTTTTTAAGAAAAATGATTATACAATAAATTAAAAAGTATTATGCCCTTTTAAAAATAAACTCTGTCTTTAGCAAAAAATATTATACTCAAATTAAAATATAAAAATAAGTCAATTTCTCAAACATTTTGAAAAAATCTCCTAATGTGACGACCCATAATTTGAAGTACAAATATTATCGGGTTTAATGTATGAATTTTCTGAAATTTTAGTGAAAATATATGAATTTTTCTCAATTTTTCCTAATTTTGAGTTATTTATTGGAAAAAATTAGAATAATGGGAAAAAATATAATTTTTAGGAAAAAATATATGAAATCATAAGGAAATTGTAATTTCTTGAGGAAAATATTTTTTGGGATTGATTGTTGAATTTTCGAAATAATTATGAAATTTTTAGAGTAATTAATGGAATTTTTTGATGAAAAATGTAAATTTTGGGTAATTATACAATTTTGGAGGAATTAATTATTTAAAAGATGAAAATTGATGTGTAATTGAAAGATTTGATGAAAAGGTGATTTATTAGTAATTTTAACAATTTTTAAAAAAAAATGATGAAAAACGAGTATATATACGTATATATATATATATA
>JAJIYU010021544.1:0-10006 GCA_030144865.1 Tinospora cordifolia | reverse complement strand
ATATGAATCAAATCTAAAATCGAAAAATATTTTTGAATGCTAGAACTGAAAATCTTTTGATTTTAAAACCATACACACAATGAACATGCTAGAACTTTGAATAAGAAAAAGAGGTGTTTAAGAAATCACTTCCACCTTGTAACGCTTTCTTTCATAATTTTTGCAGCAATTCCCCCACGTACGAAGATCACCCAATTCGAGAGCTTCTCACACATACAAGAAGGGAAGATGAGAGGTGCAAAGAATAAGGCTTTGAAAAAAAAAGAGGAGCATTCAACTCTTATTATTTGGAATGAATGAAATTGGGGGCCTAAGGGGGTTTATATAGATTTTTCAAGGGAAGAAAATAGAAAGTTTTGTATTCTTCTTGGAGTAAAACTCCTAATCTATCTACAATTTAGTACTTTCTAATTTTTAGAGGAGAAAAATAGAAAGTTTTGAGTTCTTCTTTGAATAAAACTATCTAATGCTATCTAATTTTGTACTTTCTAATTTTTGGAGCAAAATGAGTATTTTTAGGAATTTTTTCAAATTTTAGAAATATTTTTCGTAATTAAAAACTATTTTTTTTGGATTTTTTGAATTTTATTTCGTATTTTTTTGTAATTTTAAAGTATTTTTCGTAATTTATAATTCAGCTTAATTCTGGTTCCTTAGATTTTTCTCGAGACACGCATTTAGATTTGATCATTACTGTTCGATTAATCTCGGATAAATCAACAGAATTCGGATCTTTGATCTCAACCGTTAGATTTCCACGAGCGCATCAACATTCACGATAAGCCAAAACGAATTTGATTCTGGATCGTTGGATGATCCTCGAGCGCAGCACGATTTCGCAATCGACTATGCGGCTTCCTTATCGACCGTTGATGATCCTCGATCATAGTGTGCGCATCAGATTTCGCGATCAACGAATCTCGTTCTAGCCGCTTGATCTTCCTCGCATTACGCACACTAATCTCTAGCCATTCGATCTAGTTGATTCGGTGCTCTCATGCATACGTGCGGACCTAATCTTGGCCGTAGGATGATGAACCAGATTCCAGATCTACGGTTTACAGCATTTTGAGTTTGTTTTTGATTTTTCAACCCTATTTCTTGCTTTCTTTTTGGATTTTTTTCCACATCTCGACCCTAATCGACATTCTAATCCTGATTTCATTAAAAATTGTACATATCTTTGTGTTTTTGGCTACGATATCCCATTTTATGCATTATAATCATATTTTTTTTTCAAAAGTCCCTTAAATTGATTTTTATTCCTCACCTGGGTAACTAGGACATGTCAAAATTTTCATTCATCAATTTTTGTATAATATTCTAAGTAAAAATAAAAATAAAAATTTCATATAAAATTTTTCGAGATGTTACACAAAGCTCAGTGGATCCTTTTCAAACAACCATTTTTGAAATTCAAAACAATAACACATTCATATTTCAAACACTTGCATACATTAGGCGTTTCAAGCATCCATTTGTTTAAAGTTGAGATTTTAGACCAAAAGGGTTTTGAAGCCCTTGATGTTCTTAACAAAGTACGTCCTTAGAGTGAAATATAGCTTTTCTTAGCCAATTTCATTGGACTTTTGGAACTTAAGGGACATTACCCACCAACCAAGTACTTAGGTCTTAAAACCATATGAACTAATTATATGAAAAGAACATCCATAGCAACCTACATGTGTGTTATGATGGTACGTGGTTATTATCACCATAAGCTTTGTTAAATCATATATTCTTGAATCATAAGATAAATTTCAGAACATGAAACTAAAATAAATAAATTCAGCATATGATCAAACTGGAAATTTAATCATGGAACATTCAAAATCATGCATCATATTTTGAAATAAAGCCTAAGCATGATACTAAACAAGGAATGATTGTTATGCATGCATAAATTCGAACTGAAATATATTTTAGAATGCTTAAACTGAAATTATTCTTGATTTCAAAAGCTAAACAACCAAAGAACATGCTAGAACTTTGAATAAGAAAAAGGGGTGTAAGAGAAATCACTTCCACCTTGAGATGTAGTTTCCCCCAAAGTTTGGACAAGAGCTCACAATGTTCAAGTACTAAGAAAATCACCCAAGAAGAATCTCCAAACCAAGAACTTCTCACACTCAAGAGGGATAAGAATGGTGAGAAGGGGGTGCCAAGAAGAGGGATTAGAGAACAAGAGGAAATCTCAACTCTTATTTCTTGGGATGAGTTGAATTGTGAGCATGGAGGGGTTTATATAGGTTTCAAAAGTGTATAGAATGGCAAGTTTGTGGTGTTTTCATTGTAAGAAACTTGCCAATTCTTCAAAATTTCGTGCCCCCCAAGTATAGGAGAATAGCAAGTGTATTTAGGCAATTTTTGAAATTTAGAAACAATTTTTTTGGATTTTTGGAAACATTTTTATTGGTTTTATTCGGATTATTCGTTTTTATTTTAGAGCAAACGATCTTGGCCATCAGATTGCTCTCAATCGCAGCGGTAGATCACAGATCGTGTGGGTTCGATCTAAGCAGTTGGATCTTCCTCAAGCGCGGTGTTCGGTTCGCGATTAATCGGAACGCGTCTTTCTGGGCCGTCGGATGCGCATCGATTGGATCGTGATCAACAAATTTCATCCAGACTGTTGGATGATCCTCGATCGCGGTGTGTTTGCGATCTCCAACTGCGCCTTTGATCTGGCCCGTTGGATGTTCCTCGATCTCAGCACGTTTGCAATCAACCCTTGCGTTTGAGCTGTGTGCCGTTGGATTTGATGGATTGAACGTGGGCCGTTGGATTTGGCTGATTCGGTGCATCCGAGCGTCGGTTTTGGTTTGATCTCGTTTGTTGGATCTGGCAGATTGTTTGTGGATCGTTGGATTTTAGTGATTTGGTGCATCCGTGCGTATGGTGCGATTTTGATCGTGACCGTGAGATCTTAGATCGTGTGGATGATGTATTTCTGGCCATTGGATGCAGTTTCTAATATCAAAATCACTTTCTAAGGTTGTTATTATCCGAATTTTGCTAATTGGACACTTTCTAATTGATGAAAACTTGGTTTTATTGCACAAATCATTCTATTTTATGGACTTACTAATATTTTTTCCTTTCTAATTATTTAATATTGTAATTATTAGATATTTTTTAATTTCTTTAATATCTTTAATGTCAATAATTAAATAATCTACAATTTTTATTTCCATATATTTTTATTTATTTCATATTTTATTTTTAGATAATCATTTATGTAATTATAAATTGATACTTATTTACTGTTATACTTATTTTTTTTTATAAATATAAGCATACTTTATTTTTATTCAATTATGTATATTTTTCTATATACATATGTAGTATTTAACATGCCTATTATATTTTTACACAATTTACCCTATAAATATATGTCTATACCCATATATATTTTTATTCCTATTCTTTATTTCTTAATAAATGAAAGCAACTCATTAAATTTCATAATTAATTCTATTTAATTGATATTTCCATTAATACACTTTCATTTGCCTTAGAATTTTTTTCTCAATGAATTTTTATCTCATTAATAACTTTTGTTGACAAAATTTTGAGCTATTACACGAGATATTGAAAAAAAAAGAACAAGTGTGTGTCGCTTGTAATGTAACACTGGCCCGACCCGCCATTTTGTTAAGTCCACTGTCAAGAGAACGGTGGCAATGTACTAAAAGATACAGGGTTTGAGGTGTTACAGAGGTGGTATCAAAGCCTAGGCTTTAGGAGCCTTGGGCTAAAAATAGAAAGTTAAGCCTAACCATGATCATGTGCACCCTATGGGTCCTTAAGGGGCACTAAATGAGAGTTTCGAAAACCTGCTAAATTTAGTCCCGAGATGAGGTCGATTTTATTTTGCATCCAAATGTCACTGAATAAATGATAAATTTCATTTAATTTAGTATAGAGGATTTAGGGTATTAGAACCTATCCTCCTTAAAAAAATTTTGTCCTCGAAATTTGTGCGTAACTAGGGATTTTTAGTGAATAGATGTGGATACTTGGTCTTCATCTCACTTTTGAGTTCCTAGGTAGCTTCTTCCACCCCATGATGTTTCCACAGTACCTTTACTACTGGGATATCCTTCATTCGTAGACTATGTATTTTATGGTTGAGGATTCTAACTAGTGCTTCCTCGTAAGTAGCATCACCTTGAATATCACTTCCTCCTAGTGGATGATGCGAGAAGGGTCAATTTCGTACTTTCTCCCATTTCCTTTAATGTCTAAGACACAAGAGCTCAACATAGCCTCTAGTGTCTGGATAACTCTCTCAGACTTACTAACTTAATGTGGATCTGGTTAAAAAAAAAATTAGCCACTTTAGTGAGAAGATCTGCAATTACCATATAGTGTTTTCTCCTTTAGTTTTAGGGTATCCTCAGCATCTAACCTAAGGTCAATATGCTTATCTTATTCAATTTCTTCTATTAGGCTTGTGAGCCATTTGTCTTGCTTTTGTTCACCCCCAATCTGATTGCAAAAGACTTGGTGCACAAGACATGTTTTAGAGATAGGCTCGTTTTTCATTTTAGAGTCATACCCAGCCTAACGTTCTCAATCTATTCGAAAGTTAAAGTTTCTTTGTCATACCCCACCTCCATCTTAATGGACTCGACCACATGGCAAGCCTCAAGTTATTACTAACACTATCTATTCCCAAACTTTCTATTTTGAACCTTCAAAATGTAACAACAAGGATTCTTAAAGGAATAAATTTCATTGTTTGAAAAAAATAGGTACAAAACCTTATCAAAACTTAAAACTCACAAACGCTAACATATAGCAATTTTAAATAAAGGGTTAATCAAGTTCTCCTAATATATATTTTTATACTAGGGTCTCTAGGATAGGTTTTGATCTTCTTGAGCCTCAACAAAAAACATTCGGGCCGGGTTCTGTCCATGGCCCTGATTTTGCCCCTGGTTGGCATTCTATTGCTATTTTCTGCCCTAGGAACGATCATTCTGACCTCCTTCCTGAGTGTTTTGTGGCTGAGGAGCCTGAGCGGGTGCAGTTGGACAGCTTCTTGCTACATGACCATTCTACCTGCACACATAGCACAGTCCTTGCTTCCTCACCTATTCTTTTAATTCATCTTTATTTTGCCCCTATTTTTGGGTTTGTGGTGCCTTCCCACCACTCTTATTCTCTTTCTTGGCCTCTGGGTTCTCTATTTCATTACTAGGCCTCTTGTTCTTTCCTCTCAACCTCTGTTCTAAGTTGAGTTCATGTTCTAGGATTCCTATATGTCTTTAAGCTTAGAGTTATAACCACTTCTCGAATCTCAATCTTGAGACCCTGAGCAAACCAATAAGTTTTCATTCTTTCTTCTTAGATCAGCTCCCAAGAGAGCTTATCCAATTTTGTAAACTTTCTCTTGTACTCAGCTATAGTTAAGTCCTCTTGTAGCCTCCACAATGTCATCTCCATAAAGAACTTTTCATGGAAGACCTCTTTGAACTCTTCTCGACTCTTTTTTTCAACGTTAATGTTTGTTTCAGCAAACATTCGTACTACCATGACTCTAGATTTAGTTTTTAGGTTCTCGATCTGTTTAGTAGCCTAAAGGTTTTTCTTCTAGGTTCTTTTCATGCATGGGTACAGGATTTGGTCTCAAAGCAAATAAATAGTAAAGCATGCATATCACACAATCATACAATCAAACTAGCACAGGAAGGTTTCAAGCTTCCACCTAAGCTTTCAGGTTCAAGTGTCCTATACCACTCTACCCTTTCCGCTTAGGTTTTCACCCAGAACAGAGCTGCACCCAAACAATTTCGCAAAGTGCTCGATAACTAAGGTTCTCGAGCCCATTATACTCCACCGTCCCATACTAGCGAGCATAGAAAAACTTGTTCTACTAAAGTTACCAATCATTCACCACACATGGTCCATCATTCTCCGAGTCCAAGCTTCCTCCATAACCCCGAATTCCTATGCATCCCATACTAAATAGAAATCAAAAGATATAAAAGCTTCCCGATCCCATGTCCTGATCAAACAATTTTCTATTTTCATATAAGTTTTAATCTTTAGCCTATGTCCTAAAGATTTATGCTTTTAATCAATTGTGCCACCCATGGCTATACCACGTTTCTACCTGAGGTTTTTTTCTTGGACCTAAGGTTTTGTCTGGTTGACTCACAACCTTTGGCTTGCTGAGATATCACCTTTGGCATCTTTTTTGACTTCTATTTTATTCTTTGCGCTAATTTTTCACCTTTTAATTTCTTTTATAGAAATTAATGTTGTTCTTCAACTCAAACTACTCGTACAAGCTGGTGGGACATCCTCTAGATCGGGCGGCGAGATCGAAGTCTGCTTAGGAACCGCGCTTTCTAGGGCAGGATAACCCACCTCCCTTTCAATGTTTAGCTTTACTCGGGACAAGGCTACCCACTATCAGCTAAACTTGTAGTCTTTGTATCCAAACAAAACATTTCAAAAACATATACTTCCTTTTTAAAAACACTTTCTAAAATATTTTTTAATTTAAAAAATAGAAGGTAGGGCATTCAATATTCAATTTAATTCCAAGTGAAACCCTAATTTGAGTTTCTAATTTTAGTCAAACAGCCACTGATTGACTTTCTAATTCTAGCCCAAGGCATTCAAGATTTAATTCAATTCAAAGTAAAACCCTAATTTGAGTTTCTAATTCTAGTCAAATAGCCACTGATTGACTTTTTAATTCTAGCCCAAGGCACCTAAAGCCTAGGTTTTGATATCACCTTTGTAACACCCCAACCCCCTAAAAATATGTTTAAGCTCAACCACAAGGCGGGTTGGGTCCTATGTTATATTTATAAGTACACAACTTGTATCTTTATTCCTTTATTTAAACACTTATTGAAAACATTCACGGATACATCACAATGTATTAAATTTCAATTCAATAAGGCTATACAATTAGATAAAGGAATACTTGAAATTCTTTATTTATTCAAATAAAATAAAGAAAGTTACATTCTTGAATTAAAACTTGAGTACATAACTTTCAAAACTTAAATAAAATTCAACGGAAGTCTTAAATTCAAAATTTGGGCAACATGCCCTTAAAATAGAACTTTCAAAACATAGAAATAATCTAATATCCATGGCATTCATGATTCAAGTCAATTTCCTAAAAAAATAAAAGGAAGGGGTGAGCACATAGCCTAGTGGATCATTCATTAAACAATTAAGTTACTATTTCAAATCAATAGCACATCCAAATTCAAACACTTTCATGCATTAAGTGATTCAAACAACGTTTTGGTTGTAGTTGACATTAAGATTGAAAGGGGTTCTACTCCCTTGATGTTCTTAATTTAGATACCCCTCTTTAGGGTGGAAAGATATTTCTTTGTCACTTTCCATTAGATGCCACATACCAAGTATCTCGTAGTTGCACCCTGCAACTACACACTCCAAGCATGTGTTAAGAACACCCATAGCACCCATACGTGGTTTTTATCTTCAATTTCTTATATTTAAGAATCACATAATCATAAAAGAAATTCAAAGTGTAAATATTAGAATTTTAAACAACCAAAAAAGCATGTAAACATTACATAGCATGCTTGATATATTAAATTAAATCTTAAACATGAATTCTAAGCATGGCATGCTCTCATGAGTGATTAAAACAAAAAAACATGTTTAACTAAAATTAAAATATGATTAAATATGTTGAAACTAAAATAAAACATGCTGAAAATTAGAATTCAAAAAAGCATGAACATGCTAGAAATTTGAAAAAAGCAAAATAGAAGTTCAAGAAATCCCATCCACCTTATTTTGAGTTTCTTTGTAAAATCCGACAGAGGTTTTCCTTATCCACCACTTTTAGAACTTTAAGAACTTCTAATCACCAACAAAAACACTTCAACAAATCTCTAAAACACTAAAAATAAGAACTTTTCACACAAGAAAGAAAAGAGAGTGAGAAGAGGTGCCAAGAAGAGGGCAAGAACACGCAAAGAGGGAAGTGTCAACTCTTTGCTTTGGGATGAGATGAATGTGAGCAAGAGGTGGTATTTATAGGTGTTCATGAGCACAAGGGGGGCATCTAGGGTAGTTAGGGAAGCTCACCACGTTTGGGAATATTTCCCAACTCATAAGGGGATGGTTTGGATGAGAAAAGCCAGTGTGCTCATGGTTGGCAAGTGGGACCACTAAGGTTTCCAATCCAAGTGTGAGCCAAAACTTTGAACCTTATTTATTTCTTTTATGTGTGTGAACACAATTAAAGGTTTAAAATACATTCTAATCTCTCTTTGACGTCCTCTATTAGTAGGGAAACATTCTAATATATTGTGATTTATAAAATCAAATAAGTTTTAATATGAACATACAAAAATAAAGCTTCAAAATATTTCTTATTTCCCTTGGATTCTCTCCTTTTTTGGCTCCATATGTGAGCATGAGGCAAGTTTCTATTTTCTAATTTTTTTTCTAGGTGAAGGAATCAATCTCTTTAAATCAGCCACTCTCATTAAACTTCTATCTTGGGTTTGTCATATGTGTGCTCACACACACACTTAGGAGACATTTTATATGTAACCTTAGAACACATAACCATTTATCTTGGCACATGGAATCATTCTTCATGGTTTCTATAGGTGTGGGCATACTTGATCATTTACATGGCACATGGGATCATTCTTCATAGTTTCCAATAATGGACATGTCTCATGAAGTTTAGCGTAGGGTAGGGTGTACATGATCATGGTGTTCTACCCATGTGACTTGCACATGTTAAGAGTGGCCACGACTTCATGGGTTTACAAAAATCAAATAAAAATTAATATCTTCTTATTTAAATGGAATTATGATTTATAATCTATAGTTTTGGAATCACATGGACCTAATACACATTTTTAGGTATGGTTTGGCCCAAGGTGATTTTTCCTCAAAAACATTCCTTATTTAAGACCCACTGAGGTCACTAGGCAAATGAAAATTCAAATCTTAGTTAACTGTTTTGATTTTCGGATATATCATTTATTTTGTTAGTTCATGTCATTTTGTTTCATTTCAGGTCATTTTGATCCCCCGAAGTATCCTAAATGACGATTCTTTCTAATTTAGACCCTTGGAAGGGCGTTTGGCAAATGAAAACCTTAACCTCAACCAATTATTCTAATTTATGGATATGTCATTCATTTTGTTAGTTCATGTTATTCTATTTCATTTCGGGTCATTTTGATCCCCTAAAGTACCTTAAATGACAATTCTTTCTAATTTGAACCCCCTGAAGGGCATTTGGCAAATGAAAACCTTAACCTTGACCAATTTTTCTAATTTTTTAATATGTTGTCCCCTTAGTTGGTTCATATCACCTTACTTCATTTCAAGTTGTTTTGGGTCCCTAAGGGGCACTAAATGAGAGTTTCAAAAACTGGCCAAATTTAGCTCTAAAATGAGCTCGGTTTCATTTTGCATCCAAATTTTACTGAATAAATGATAAATTTCATTTAATTGAGTATAGAGGATTTAGGGTATTAAAATATTATTGTCTATGTTTTCACACTCTGTTGTTTTATTGGGATGGTTATGAAAAAGAAAAAATATAAGTAATGTCTTGATTCTTAAATATTGAAAGCAGGAATGATTGCATGCTTGACTTGATTCTATCTCGAGGTGAGATGTAACACCTCAACTCTCAATTAGACCTCCTATCACATGTTACCTCATGTGTGGATCATCGCCCGTTGAGAATCGAGATGCTACTTAAAATCTTCTGTCAAATCTTTTCTTCAATTTCAAAATTCAATCAAATAGTTCTAACAAATGTTTGAAAACACATTTTGATAAAACAAATATCAACCGGATTTCTGCAGTTGTACAGAACGACTAACTAAGAATTGAAAATTCATAAATTACAATTTACGCAGCGGAGCCACTTCAAAAACTTCTATTAAAAACAATAATTGTTAAACATATAATATCGTTTAATGACATGATCAATTGAGATCCAAAATCGAAATAAATACTTGTAAAA
>JAJIYU010021543.1:0-10032 GCA_030144865.1 Tinospora cordifolia | reverse complement strand
GTAGTTGCGTCTTGTACGATCTTCTACATCAGAAATCGAAAGTCGTTTTCCTGTTTGAGAGAGTATGCTCTGTAGTTGCGTCTCGTACGATCTTCTACATTAGAAATCGAAAATCTGTGTTTTGTTGATTTATCAAGTTATACTGTGGCATGTTTAATTTTTGTTGAAATATTTATCTACCATGCTCTTGTACACAAAAGTCAGATTAAATGAGATTCCAATCATGTACCGGTACGAGGGACTTTCTATGTTCCATGTAAAATTGGAACTGGCTGTCAATACTGACACCAGCATGGAACGGGTTTAAAAAATGAACCCACTGGAAATGAGTTTGAGTTTCAGAATTGATTTCTCTCCCTAGATCTGGAGCACAGAGGGTATTCTCTTTCGGTCTAAATTACGACTAAATTAATATATTGGTTGAATCGAATTAACTTCTGAAAGTGTTTGATCTGCTTGCATTGTCTGGTTTGAATAATGGATTAAATAGATGGAATGATTCACTGGACTGTATAGCTCACCCCCTTATTTTTCACAACAGGAAATTAATCAGCCTGCGAGGAGATTTTTCCATAGAAAGTTTAATTTATTTTATTGTAGGGCACATCGACCCAAGTGGAATCATGTATTTTCAGCTTTAAATTTACTTTTCGCTGTAATGGAATATTGTACTTGGAATTGTTGAATGAACAAATGAAGAATTTTTTTTACTATGATGTCATTTTGTACATAGACTAATATACACAGGAACCCTAATGCATTTGGGTCTAAAAAGAATAAAATGTAGCACGGGCCCGTCTCCCGGGCATCCTAAGATTTTTGATCAAAGAGAATTGAACCGTCAGATGACGGGGAAGAAGGGACTTGGGAGGCGGGGTGTTACAATAAAATTTGATCGATTGGTGATAAAAAATGTGGTATAACGTCTGCATAACATATGAATAATTATAGAATAATGTCAGTAACATGGTAGAAGTATAACATACTAACCAATGATTAATGCGTTAATAATATAATGCAAGAATACTATCTGAATAATGAGAGTATAAAAATTGTTCGATTGTTGATAAAAAATGTTGTATAACGTATGCATAACATATGAATAATTATAAAATAATGTCAGTAAGATGGTAGAGGTGTAACATGCTAACCGATGATTAATGCGTCAATAATGGTATAATGCAAGAATAATATCTAAATAATAAGAGTATAAATATTATTCGATTGTTGATAAAAAATGCGGTATAACATATGCGTAACATATGAATAATTATAGAATAATGCCAGTAACATGGTAGAGGTATAACATACTAATCGATAATTAATACGTCAATAATGGTATAATGCAAGAATAATATTTAAATAATTATATTAAGTGGCATACAAATATATGAATAATTATTCGTATAGTAATATATGATATATATATATATGCGTGATATACTAATATATGAATAATTATTCATATACTAACATATGAATAATTATACTAAGTGACATACAAATACATGAATAATTATTCATATATTTGTATGTCACTTAGTGTATATATATATATATATATATATATGATATACAATTAATATGGTAGATATAATTATTTATACATATAATTACTATCTATCTCTCTTTCTCTCTCTCTCGCTATATATATATATACAATTATTTATATAATTGTTCATATATATAATGTAAGAGAAGTACATGGATAAAAAAGAGAAAGAGAGAAAAAACACTCACGTGTGATATATATATATCTCTCTCTCTCTCTCTCTCTCTCTCTCTCTCTCTCTATATATATATATATATATATATATATATATATATATTTATTTATATATACACAATTACTTATATATACGTATAATTATTTATGCATGATATACATATTACATGGTGTGTGTGTGCATGTATATATATATATATATATATATATATATATATATATAGATAATTTGTATGTCACATTATTTATATATTTAATCTCTTTCTCTAAATAATTGTACGTATAAATATATATAATTATTTATGCATGATATACAAATATTATGGTATATATATAGATAATTTATATTTGACGTAAATTTATTTTATTTGAAATTCAAACAAAATTCATGGGTGTTACATAATTTAACATATATAAGTTCATATCGTGCCTATATAACTTATTGTATAACACATGTATTATTGTGAAATTATTCTCACGTTATATCATTATTTACGGACGTTATATATGAATTATTCTTTTGTTATACCGACATTATATAGTCAAAATTAAAGTATATATATTATAGATATATATCCGGCATTATTCGTTTTCTGATTGTTTTTGCCAAACAACTGAACAATTTTTATACTTGAATTATTCGAATATTATTTTAGCACTATACCACTATTCATGCATATTTTTTCGCTATTCAAATACTATACATGTATTATCTGTTGTTATACCCAAATTATTCATTCTAAAATACCATACATACATATATACATATATATATATATATATATACACTTGCGATTCTGTTTTCGAGTCAGTTTTAGTTCATTTTTGTGCCCTAATCTCTCTGTTTTCTTCGTTTCATTTTTCGATTTAGTTATTCATTTACTTGCGATTTCGTATGTTACAATGAAGAATGGGTGTTCATCCTCTCCCAGTAGGACGACCGTAAATGCTAAGAACCAGGTACATCACACTATTCTGAATCTTGTATTCGTATTCATCTGAATGTGATAGTGAATTGTTTTGTGGTCTGTTCAACTTTCTTTGAACTAAGATGTTGTTCTCACATTATATACACCTTTTTATTTTGTTATCATACACTTTTTTACATGTTATTCAGGTATTATACACCTGCAGGAATATCAATATATTGTTAAACCTGAAGATAGATACTTAGTCAAGGTTGGGTGCTGGATGAATTTCAGCAACAAGCACATGATGCATCATAAGCACTATGTTTACTGAAATTATATGACATGTATCTATATATGTCATTCTACCTTCCCATCATTCATTATTGACTCCAGCAAGAAAATCGGTGATGTCAGTGACTGCAACTACTTTACATTGAAATGTTATTATGCTTAAATACGAATAATATGTACAGTGCGTATGATTCGCACTAGTTAATACAAAAAAATTAGGAAAATTTTATTGCATGAATGATTTGTGATATTTGATTAAACTATGGTTCGCATGTTTAACTGCACTGATTATTTATGTATTCTTTGCAAAATATATGCTAATTAATTATTTAATTGGTATACTAAAACTATATTTTGCAAAGAATACATAAATAATCAATGTAGTTAAAC
Source organism: Tinospora cordifolia (assembly GCA_030144865.1). NCBI lineage: Eukaryota > Viridiplantae > Streptophyta > Magnoliopsida > Ranunculales > Menispermaceae > Tinospora > Tinospora cordifolia. The sequence continues at coordinate 6,714 of JAJIYU010021543.1, read as the reverse complement.
ATACCACCCATAGTTTAACCAACCCGGGCCCACTAAGTACCGATATTGTCCCCACCTTAACCACCATTGAATGGGTGTAGAATTTTGTTCTTGGAAAGACTCGAACCTGAGTCTCCAAAAAGCACAATAAGACACCCTCAAATGCACATTTAGCCTATGAACCCCCTGGAGTTAGATCGATGGATATTACAATTACACCCAGTTAGTGGTGGCTAAGGTGGGAACAATATCGGTACGTCTTGGGCCTACATTGTTACAAATAGTATTAGAGCCGCTCTGTGTGTCTAGAGGTGTAAATCTTGAAGACGAGATTGTTCTCAAGGGGGATGGATTATAATATCCCACAACTGACTCCTGAGGAATTCCTATGCTAAATGTGCATTCAAGGGTGACTCATTGTGCCGACGCTTTTGAAAAACTAAAGTTCGAGTCTTGCCAAGAACAAAATTCTACACCTAGTCAGTGGTGGCTAAGGTGGAGACAATATCGGTACATAGTGGGCCCAGGTTACAATCCTCAAGTATTCTATTTGTTCAGCTTCTAACTTGGAGTCATTCAAGATGTCATCCACAAATACTATTACGCATTAGTCAAGGTATTATATGATTACTTGGTTCACCAAGTTTTTGAATGTTGTCGGTGCATTGGTTAAACCAAATGGCATTACTGTGAACTTGAAGTGTCCATAATAAGTTTTAAGGGTTATCTTATGTGTATCTGTCTCTTGGATCCTCGATTGATACTATTCTAACCTAAGATCAATCTTGGAGGAATGAGTGGCTCATCTCAATTGATCGAATAGGTCATGTATCCTTGATAGGGGATACTTATTCTTTATTGTTGCCTAATTTAGTTTCCAATAGGGTCAGTTCTAGGGTAAAATTGAATTTTATTTCTCTACTTGGTGGCATTCGTGGTGAATTATTTGAAAATATATCTTTTGACTATTAATTTCATGAATTTTTCAAAGTTTTATTTTATTTAAATTCTTTTACTCAATCATCCAATAATTCTGTTAAAATTTTAGGGTATTACAACTTATCCCCTTTACAATGAATTTTGCACTCGAAATTTGTACCTAATAGTTTACCCAACGTACTATTATCGTTACTATTGTGGGTCTTGTGTCTAGGTAAGGTAAAATTTGGTTGTATGTCCTTGTTTGTTACAACAGAAATATAGTCTTGATCACTTGGCTTGCTCCTTCTGTTCCTCTTTAGTACATTTAGGTTGTTCTTGGGAACTCTACCATTTTGGTTGTTGAACCTAAGGTGTCTTATTACCCTTATCCTGATAAGTGTTCTACTTCTTGTTCCCGTTGTCCTCTTTTTGGTCATTTTGTGGCCTCTTGTTTTGATTCTTTAGGGATTGTTCAAAGTTGATGTCCCTCTCGATTAACTAAGCGCTAACTACCATATCTTTGGAATTAGTTAGTCTCAAAAGCACTATCAGCTTCCTAATCTCATCCGCAAACCTTCTGTGAACTTATTAGGTTTGGCTTGCTCATTGCGCACAAATTCTAGTGCAAACCTTGCCAACTCTGTAAACTTTTTTTCATACTCTATTACGGTCATGGTTTTCGGCGTCAGTTGATCAACCTCAAATTGAAGTTGTCTGGTCGTGGCTGTGGAGAATAAATTTTTGTCGAACAACTTCTTGAATTGTTCCCACATTAGGCTGAAATGTCTATCTATGGATTGTTCATTATCATCTCCGACTAGTAGTAAGCAGGTCCGACAAATTGGTGCACTGCTAAGGCCACTCGCCTAAGCCTAGATGTCCCTAAGGCGTTCAAATGCTTGTTCATTTCAGAAAACCAAATATCTGCTGCCATCAAAGGTACTCGGACACAGCTTCATGAACTCAATTAGTAGGTTCCTCTGTTCTTTGCCTTCTGCGACAATTTGACATGGTGCTATTAGCCATTCAGTAAAGGGCCCTGATGAGCCTAAACCTGAGGTTGTGGCTGCATGGGATTCTGTGCCTAAGGTAGCGCTCTCATAACCTGCTCGACCACCTATCAGGTAATCTCTGCTTGCATTTTTGGTGATAGAATTGCACCAACGGAAGTCATCGTTGCAACAGGAGCCCTCTAATCAAACTCATTAGTGTTTTCGTCCTTATCACATTACTTTGGGTTCTTGCCATTTTCTACAAGTCAAAATTCATTTTAGTATCTGTTTTCTCAAGTTTTCATTTCGTTCCTGCTATCATAATACTAGACTCATGTCTCTAGGTTCTCGACTTGTTCAGTAACCTATCAGTTTATTCTTCTAAGTTTTGTTTGAAGATTTTAAGGTCCTCTAATGTTGTTGAATACAGGTTTTGAGTTTCATAAGACAAGTGATATAATATTCATAAAAAATAAATATAACATGCATACAATCATTCGATTATACATTTCACACTAGCATAGCAAAATTCCAAGCTTTTATCCATGTCTCTGAGTTCTAGCGTCCCATACCACCCTTGCCCATCGACAGAGGCTTCCACCTAGAGATCTCACTGCACCTAAACAATTTTGCAAATGTCTCGATAACTAAGGCCTCCCAAGCCCCATTGTACTTGATCGTCTCATACTAGCTAAACATAAGGGAACAAGTTCTTCCAAAGTTATTGATCATTCACCAAACATGGCCCATCATTCTCAGTGTCTAAGATTCCTCCATACCCCCAAATTCTTATGCATCTCATATCATATAGAAACCAAAGACACATGATCCTCCTGATCTCGTGTCTTGACCAAACAAGTGTTTTGTTTTCACACATTTCTAGTCTCTAACCTATGCCTTAAAAGTTTTCATTTATGATCCACTATGCCATCCTTGACAACATGATCCTCCTGATCTCGTGTTTTAACCAAACAAATGTTTCGTTTTCACACATTTCTAGTCTCTAACCTATGTCGTAAAAGTTTTCATTTATGATCCACTATGCCACCTTTGACAACATCCAAGTATCTACCTTTGGATTCTTTCTTAGACATGGGGTCATAATACCTAGTTGAAAGGTTCTTCTTTCAATCCAACAACCCATATCTAGTCCCGTTACTACCTTTGGTACTACTTTTTGTTTTTTAGTAAATATTTTGCCCTTTAATACCACCTCCTAGTTTTTCTCGAAACAAATAAGTGTGTTCTTCAACTCTCATCACTTGTATGAGCTAGTTGAACAGCTTCCAAATCGGGCAGTGAGACAGAGTCCGGTTAAATAATTAACATTTCTTAAATGGGATAACCCATCTCCCTTTCAATGTTTAGCTTTACTCGAGACAAGACTTACCCACTATCAGCTCAACTCATAATCTTTGTATCCAAACAGAACATTTGAAAAAATATATATCTTTTGAAAACAATTTTTGTAATTCAAAATGATTTCAAATTCAGGAAGTAGGGCAATCTAAACTAATTCAAAGTAAAGGTCTTACCTGATGAGCTATATCCTAAGCTCCTAACTCCCCATATAAATAAACTCTTTTGAAATTTGCCCAAGGCACCTGTAGCTTAAGCTCTTATACAACCTTTGTAGCTGTAACAACTCGAGCCTACTACGTATCGATATTATTCTCACCTTAGCTACCACTAACTAGGTATAGGATTTTGTTCTTGGCAAGACGCGAGCCTGAGTCTCTCAAAAGCACTCTACATAATGAGATACCCCCAAATGCACATTTAGCCTAGGCATCACTTTGTAGTCAAACTGATGTAAGATATTATAATCCACCCCCCTTGGGAGTAGTCTTATCCTTAAGACTCACACCTCTGTCACACAAAGTATAACTCAGATACAATTTGTAACAACCGAGGCTCACTACGTACCAATATTGTCTGCAACTTAGCCACTACTGACTGGGTGTAGGGTTTTATTTTTAGCAAAACTCGAACTTGGATCTCCTAAAAGCACTTAGCACAATTAGACATCCCTGGACACACATTTAGCCCACGTATTACTCCAGAGTTGGACCGATTTAGAATATTACAGCAATACCCCACCTCCTTGTCCTTGGGCCCACGTGGTTCAAAGGGCATAATTATCGTACTGCCCTCAAGTCTGTAATGATTGGTGGGCCACCTAAGAAGCGGGCAGTATCACTTTATTTCTTTTCTCTTTTTCTCTTTCACTGTCCCAACTGTATGAGACTTAATGAGTAACATTAATTCATAACACATACTTGAAAATCATTTAATACAGTAAATTCATATCATTCATTAAAAAATAAATCATGTCATGAGGTACAAATCCCTCAATTTATTACATTGAATTTAAACTTGAAAACCTAATGAAAACATTAGGGCTAACATGCCCAATTTAAACATTTCATAAACACTACTACGCAACTTCCATTAAAATTTTTTTTAAAAGATAAAAAGGAAAGGTGAGCTCAAGAGCCCAGTGAATAAATTCAAATATTTAAAACATTACTTCAAAACGAATAACACATACATGACAAATACTTTAAACTATTAAGTGATTCAAACAATTGCTTGTTTATAGTTGACATTATGATCGAAAAGAAATACGCCTCAGTGTTATGTATTTAGGGGATGAGGTAAAATGCAGACCTTTGAACCTATTACAAATGAAGTGGGTTAAATTCGAATCCTCCGTTCACATCCCAAAAATACTCGTTTGAAACACTCATGACAAAAATTCGTAATTGTGCAGGTACATGGTTGATAATCTTCGTTAATCCTACCTTATTATCAAATCACATTAATAACAAGGTAAATTTGGGAATAAGCATGTAAGCGTGATATTGAGCATGTTAACAAGGCATTCAATTATCATAGCATCACATAGATTACTCATGTGTACATATATTGAGGCATGCATTTTTTATGGTATACCATGGTATATTTCTAAGCTAAGCATGCATATAACATTCAATCAAATATGTGCATTCATGACATATTTCTTGACGAAGCAAACATCCATGCATATAATACTTGAATCAAAATAATAAGGTAAAATCTGAAAATCACTTCCACCTTCTATGCTTAATCTTTTGATCCAAACTCCTCAGAACTTCTATTGAACCTTCAAATCCCTTTGGCTGATCAACACACTTTTATCGCAAAATTTGTGCAAAACTATATTTGTTCACCTTCCTACTACGCTAATTATGCTATCTAGAACAACCAAAGAATGAAAAGGATGTCAAGAGGGAAGTAAGGAGAGTAAGAAGAGAATTAGTTTGTTCTTGGGGTAAAGAGAATGGTGCTCATACTTAAGCTTATATAGTGTTCTAATGGATAAGTTTTGGAAGCTTTAGGGTTGATTTCATTTTAAAAACCTTTCTCATTCTCTATTTTACATATTTTTCATGCACATATATTAGTAAGTAATTGTTCTAGAAATTGCCAATACATTCTTTTGGGTTGATTTTATTTTAAAAACCTTTTTAATTCTCTATTTTACTTGTTTTCCATGCACATATATTAGTAAGTAATTATTTTATAAGTTGCTAATATATTCTTTGGGGTTAGTTTTAATTTTAGTTATTTGACAAAATTTTGAGGTATTACAAAGGCAGAATCACTTTTTCCTCAAAGCTTTTATAGGCTGGAGTTTAAAAATAATTGTCATTGTGGCATAAAACTTGAACTTTTGAGTTTTCCTATGCTAGGCCAAGATTCATTCCCATATATTGTTATCTTTTTGGTGTCTTTTATGAGGAAAAAAAAGTAACTAAATAATTAAATATCACATCTGAACATACTGAATTTGATCTAAGGAAATCATAGAAAACACAATATTGCATAAAACCATATAATACACACTTAACATAAATTGACATATAAATAATTTTTGAAACCCATACTTAGTCACACACATCCAACGTAATAAGACATAATTACTAAAAATAAATAAAAATATAAAATGTCTATAGATCATCCCTACCTTATAATGTTGGTTGTTAATCTTTAGATACAATATTTGTCTTAATGTAATTAATGTAATTCATATAATTAAGCTTATAGGGATGATAAAGTTATAATCTAGATTATCATATTTTTTAGCAAGTAGCAATCACCAACAGTAACTGGCCGCAGCAATAATAATCGACTGCAACAACAATAATAACAGCAGTAATAGTAATCAGCTATTCATCAACTGTTATCGATAATATTTAAATACAATAAAGAGTCTATAAATACCTTGTATGAGATACAAATTAACAAGAGAAAAATAGAGAGAAAAATATAAACTTAAAAGAGTTTTTTTTTTCCCAACATGCCATGTATATATGATATACACGTGATTAAGTAAAAAACATGCATATAATTATGTTATTAAGTTAAAATGCCTGACATTTTTTATAATTTTCTATAAGATTAATCACTTATAATGGTACATCTAAATTATGCCTACCATAATTGTTAATTACAAGTGCTACATTGAAGGCACGTGTAATTGCAGCGATTTGTAGCTGTCCCTAATTAATATGCATTTCTTAGTTGTTAGTTGATATATATATATATATATATATATATATATTACATGTGCTTGCTTGAGATTGAAATTGTATCGGCTAGCTTTATGATTCCATTATCAATGAAAGAATATAAAGTTGCAATCTTTCTTACCCACCACGTGTGTGTGTATATATATATATATTATATGTCATGATGGGTGATGAGGTGGTTCTTAAATTGAAGGGTTGTGGCTGGTAGCTTCATAATGTGTGAGTTGAAAGCACCAACGAGAAAAACA
>JAJIYU010021542.1:0-10071 GCA_030144865.1 Tinospora cordifolia | reverse complement strand
ACTTGAACAGAGGAGAACAAGAAGAAGAACCTACAGGACTTGCGGAACAGAGATTGAAAGAATACCCAATTAAACAATAGAGGCGAAGAAGAAGAAGAAGAAGAAGAAGAAGAAGAAGAAGAAGAAGAACCCGCAAAACCTACAAAACAAAGATTGAAAGAATACCCAATTGCATGACAGAGGCGAAGAAAAAGGAGAAGAAGAAGAAGAAAAAGAAGAAGAAGAAAAACTTGCAGAACAGAGAAGAAGAAGAAGAAGAAGAAGAAGAAGAAGAAGAAGAAGAAGAAGAAGAAGAAGAAGAAGAAGAAGAAGAAGAAGAAGAAGAACATGTAGAACATGTAGATCCTACAGAACAGAGATTGAAAAAAAATACCCAATTGCCGACAGAGGCGAAGAAGAAGAAGAAGAACTTGCAAAACAAAGAAGAAGAAGAAGAAAAACCTGCAGAACCTGCAAAATAAAGAAGAAGAAGAAGAACCTGCAGAACAGAGATTGAGAGAATACCCCAATTGCACGACATAAGCGAGAACTTGTGCGATAGAAAGAACCTGTGCGACAATCTTCTGGGCAGAGAAAAAGAAGACCACTACCTGTGCACGAAAGAGAGAACCTGTGAGATTGAACGAAGAGTCTAATTGCATGATACAAAGAACTTGTGCGACAAAGATTACTAGAGGAAGAAGACTGCTACCTGCGCAATAGAGGCAAACAGAGAGCTCTGTCACGATTAAAAGAACAAGGAGACTACAAATCTGCTAGGCAGAGAAGATTACTACGTCGGCGACAAAGGTGAAGAGGAAACTTGCACGAAATCTGTGTGAAAAAGAAAAGGACTCTGAAGAAGACGATTCTAAAGAAGAAAACAACTCCAAATTTGAAGAAGACGATTTCAAAGAAGAAAACGGCTCTAAAGAAGATAACTGTGTGGGAAGAAAAGAAGTAATTGAAGCATGTAGAGAGTCCAAGAAGACAGAGTTCTAGAAGAAGACAACAACTATAAAGAGGGCTATTTTTGGCATTTTAAAAAAATAAATTCATATTTCAAAAATTGCGAACTACTATTCGCAAAAGTGAAAGAATGCTTATTGAAAAAAGTAAAAAATAAATAATTATTATTTAAGAGGTTTTTCCTCTTTTTGACAAAAAGACTTAAAAGAAAAAAGAGAAAAAAAAATGTAACCAAACATTCAAATTATTAAAAACTACTTTTTTAATAAGACTTATGAAAATAAGAGATTAAAATAAGTATGAACAAACACTACCTTATTCTAGTATAAATATGATTAAATAGTCATTCAATTATCAAAAATTCTGAAATTGCTATGAGTTGTTTAAACTATCACAATTAGATAAACTAACTCTACTTTCTTCTCCAACTATTAACAGTATCTCCTAATTTATAAACATCCTCATGTGCAAAAGCACATGTATTTCACTAGTAGTTGCATTAATTGTAGTAGCAGTAGTAATAATAACAACAACAATAATAATTTTTATATTTTGATGAAATATTTAGTTTATTTTTCTATGAAAGTAATGTTAGTATTATTGATGTTAAAATTGACGAACAAATAAAAAACACGATAGCATAAAAATGAATCAAAGTTCGAAGAGATGAATGTAAGATTAGAGGAAAAGAGAACAAAGAGGAAACCCTCTCTCCAAGAATTCAAAAAATATTCCTTCCCTTCAGACTTACAAACTTGGGTGTATATAGATGTAGGTTTGTCTTAGTTTTCAATTTTGTTAATGAACCTTTCTAATTAAGTAAATTTTCTATTTATGTACTAATTCTATCTTTTAGCGATGACTCCTACCTTGTAATTTCCTAATTGAATGTGGAGCGATTTGTGGCTATTTATAGATAAAGGGTCCCAACTTTGTTGATTGAAATCACACCATACATATCATCTTCCAAGCTTGGATTAAGGCTTATTGGCCAAGTTTTCTCTTGCTATGTGCTTCACCCATCTGCTAATTTGCAAATTGTGTTGGGTCCGAGCTAGATAATTATTACTCCTAATCCAAGCTATTTGTCAACTCGTTTTTGTCAACCCGACCAACTGGCAAGTTAGGTAATCATTTTCGAAAATAACTAGAGTCACTATTGTCAGTTAGTAAGCAGTGTAAAGAATGATGTGCAGAGGTAAGAGAGATGTAGTGCAAAAGATAAATAACACAGAAATTGGTTACGCAGTTCAGCTAACAAGCCTACGTCTATAGGGTCACACCCAGGGTAAAAGATTTTCCTATTGTTTGCAACTTATATTGCTTCACAGCAGGAACGACAACCTACATCAGTACACTTCAAACAAAAACCTTCATGATGTCCTTACGTACTAAAGATCACTATTAGACTCTGTGAACAGACTGCCAGCCTACACGACAATCACCCATGTATTGCTGAAGACACCTACAAAGAATACAACACCTTCTATATACACTTGATCACTCAACAAAAACAAGAATAAGAAAAGTACAACTTTCAACTCTCTATACAATGGTTTGGACATGTATAAGTAATATTTTCTTTATAGCTCGGAGTGATAATGAAAGTTTTAAATGCCTCAGTATATATAAACTTTAGTGTAGAATATTTCTTTAATAGACAAAAGTTTTAAGTGATTTTCTGCGTAGACTGTGTTATTTCTCGTGTCATGATATTGCTAGTACAATCGACAGGATGATAGATTTCCATAAATCTGTTTTTTTTCAAGTGCATAACACACACTTTCTGCAACTCTCCTTTTTCTCTAAACATGAGCTGACTGTAATATCTTAAAGAATAATCAACTTGTTAATTTCCAAATGTATTGCCTAGGGATTTCTATATTCCACTTCAGAAATAACCAAATTTGCAGAAAGGGACCGTTGATCCAAAAAAAAAGACTTTTATCATAATTAGAAAATTTTTGAAAAACATTTTTTCTAAAAATAAGATTAATTTCTCAGAAGTAGTTAAAATTATATAGGCAGAAACTTGCATATATAATTGCAGAAACATTCCAAAACACCAGATTTACAATATAGTGATTAATCCAGTTTCAAAAAAGGATCTAACATATAATATTATATTTTCTAAGAATTAGAAAGATATCAGAATGAAATATTTTCGTTTGCAAAAAAGACATTAGTATCACTTCTCCAAAAACACACCAAGATTTAGTGATTTCCATATATTTATATATATTTAGAGAAATTTCCAAATTAAGTAGCATCTCATAATGATGGCAATATTTTGAAACTCGAGGATAGTATGCCAATATATATTAGAGTATTTTCTAGATTTTAGTAGCTACTTCAAATCATTTCAATTTCCAAAACATGAATAATTAATTTTTGAAAAATCGAATGCACCATAAATTTCAATCAATCTCGTGTCTTTACACATGATTCCTAACAATCGCCCCCTTTGACATTGTTTGGTGCAAAACACGTAAGCACACAGTAGACATTCATCAGGAGCAAGCACAATAAACACATAATGCATCAGCAAAGATATTTGCAGATATAATTATAAGGTTTGAACCACATGAGTAGACAAAACAAAAAACAAAAAAAAATAACAAATACTGTGTGGCAAAAATTGAAACCTAAAGCTAAAGTCTATGCAAAATTGTATGTCCTAAACTCTTGAAACTATCTCCCCCTTTTTGCACACACAATATCAAAGATGATCTTCATCAACAAACTTGTGTGAGATGGATTGAATGTGAAACAATTGAGCAGTTATGTATGTCAGTCGTGCTTTTAGATGCCCTATATGGCTTTAATGGTCTAAAAATTTAGCAACGGCTTCAGTAGAATTGACGACTTGGGATATACTTGTCCACTCCTCCTCAATCTCAACATGGTGAATATCCAGCAATTTTTTAAGTATTGAAATCTCCCCATGAACTGGTATCTTGTCAAGTGTCAAAATTTGAACTTTGTACCTGTTGATGAGATAAGCAGTAATCGTACATGGAAGCAACAAGTAATTATAGCTAGAAACAGAATCAGTTGTCTTGGCTATAGATTCAAACATGATTTGTCCTACATTGATGGGATGTCCCATACTAATAGCATAGAGCAAGATGGCACGATCATGATACATAGTTGAATTATGGGTAGCTGGCATCCAAATATGCATAGATAGTCGAAACAGAAGAGAGTGTTTGATTGTGAGTAGAGAAGCCTTAAATCCATCAATGTCAGACCGTGTCTTGTCTGGGTCACCCGTGAAGACTCGAGCCACTTCATCCATATCCACATCAATATCAAAAGGATGCAGTGGGTCACACTTAACAGAAGATAGACCGAGGAACTCATTGAGGTCTGAGGGAGAGAATGAGATGACTTGACCACAAATATAATTCACATGGTGCCAATGGGACTGAGGATCAGTGATAGTGGAAGAGAGATTTGCATAAAATTCTTTGACCAAGGAAGGAAAATAGAATGAGTAACATGTGACATATTTCAATAGCTATTGTTTCTTTGTAGAAAGACCAAACCAGTCTTGGCAAAATTGGACTAATTGATAAATCTTTCAACCAAAAAGGATTTTGATCTAATTTGGGACCGCAGAGACATTTTAGATAAATCAAAAAACAAAGAACTTTTGGCATTAGATGCCTTGATTTTGCAAACTTTGGGTGATCAAGGAACAATTGTAGAGGTTGGTTCATCACGAGAAGATTTTGTATGAGGCCCAGAGGTCTTTGCATTAGACACAGGATGTTGAGCCACACGGGAAGCATCCACAGTATCACCAATGGGTCCATGAGAGTCCTATTCAGTAACAAGATTTAGTGATGAATGTGGTGGAGGCTTGGTGGACTTAGGTCGAGATACATGAGTTTTCTTAGCAACACGAGGAACAGATGACGATTTAGATGCGTGAGCATTGACTGACTGGTTCAATTTTTTCGCAAATGATTGTGGGGGACAAGGAGATGTTTGTTGAATAACAAGGTCATCCCTATGTGGGTCCGAGGAACCCACATCTTGATTAGGAATGGAAACAGAGGATGTTGGAGGATTCAAACTTGATTTTGATCCACTGTGAGGTTGTTTTGACAAACCCTGATGAATTTACATTTGAGCCAACCCGTTGGCTATTGGGACATCATCACCTAACGAGTCTAAATCTACAGACATAGGAATAAGATAAACATATTTTCAGGCCATCATTTTGAATCTTTGAGGTCTCAGATTGAATTCATCAAAGAATCAGACCGAAGGCACAAATTCTCTACGTGACTTGAATCGAGAAGAGACTATGGTGCTTCAAGAAGATAATGGATCAAGACAGAGCAAGGAAACAAAGAGTGAGGAAGAAGATGAACAAAACTGTGTGTAACTGTGTAGAAACGGAAAGGGCACGATTTAAATAACAGAGGAGATTTGTTGAGCCCTAGGTCGTGCCTAGTAAAGAAACGCCACAAACTTCTAAGAATTGAACCATTCATTTAATGCAGAAAATGAATTCGTGTTCAAGTAATTGAAACGGTTACGATAATAATATTGGCACAAAAAAATGTAAATATGCGTAATAATAGATTGTTTTGAACAGAAAGTTAATAAATGTAGGTGCCCAGTGAAGCACACATTTTTTTCATATCTAATTGTATCTAAGGATTTTGTGAATATGTCTGCTAGTTGATTCTCAGAAATGACATGTTTCAAAACTACTATTTTATCTTCCACCAATTGCCTAATAAAGTGATGCCTAATATCGATAAGCTTTGTTCGAGAGTGTTGAATTGAATTTTTGGATATATCTATGGCATTTTTGTTATCACAGTATACAACCATACTGTCATTCTTAGTTCCATAATCTTCTAGCTTTTGTTTCATCCACAGAAGTTGAGCACAATAGTTACCTGCTGCAATGTAGACTTCAGCAGTGGATAAAGAGATGTTGTTCCGCTTTATACTCATCCAGGCCACCAGATTATTTTCTATTTAAAAACAGCCACTAGTTGTGTTTTTCCTATCCTCAATGTTACTTGCCCCAATAAACATCACTATAGCCTACTAGATTATTATCCCTTAACATCCAAATTCCATACTTTGTGGTTCCATTGATATACCTTATTATTCTTTTGACAGCAGCCATATGTGACTCTTTAGGGGCAGCTTGGTGTTTAGCACATACACCTACACTATAGCTTATGTTCAGTCGACTTGTGGTTAAGTAGAGAAGACTACCTATGATGCTCCTATATAGCCTTTGATCCACATTATTTCCATCTTTAGAAATCTTAGTGCTAGTGGTCATGGGGGTTCGTATATGCTTTGTTGTTTCTAAAACAAACCTTTTAACTAACTTCCGAGCATATTTAGTTTAAGAAACAAAAATACTTTCCGTGCTTTCTTTAATTTGAAGTCTAAAGAAGTAATTAAGTTTCCCAACCATGCTCATCTCGAATTCTTTCTTCATCAACTCGGCAAACTCATTAGAAAGATTAGACGAAGTAAACCTGAATAATATGACATCAACATAGATTTGAGCAATTACTAACTGTTTACGGACAAATTTTAAGAAAAGAGTCTTGTCAACCGTACCTTGAGAATAGCCTTTGTTGATCAAAAAGGTTGTGAGACATTCGTACCATGCTCGTAGGGTTCGTTTTAACTCGTATAAGGCTTTTTTAAGACAGTACGCATGGATTGGATACTCATAGTTTTCAAATCATTTTGGTTGTTCAACATACACTTCTTCATTTAAATATTCATTGAGGAAAGTACTTTTGACATCCATCTGGTGTAATTTAATGTTTTGAGCGCATGCAACAGCCAACAACATCCTTATGGATTTAAGACGTGCCACCAGAGCAAAGCTTTCATCAAAATTAATTCCTTCAACCTGAGTATATCCTTGTGGTACCAATCTTGCCTTGTTCCTTGTAACATTCTTGTGTTCATCTATTTCGTTTTTGAAGATCCATTTTGTTCTAATCACATTTACTTCCGTAGGCCTAAGAACTAACTCCCAAACCTTGCTTCTTTCAAATAGTTCTAGTTCTTCTTGTATGACAGTTATCTAGTTTTCATCTTGAAGTACTTCCGTGATATTTTTGGGCTCCACCAGTGATGTATAGCCAGAAAAATGTACCATTTCTCTAAAATTCTTCCAAGGAATATTTGTAAGCTCTTTTCCTTCATTCTGTTCACCAATCATTTGATCTAAAGGGTGGTTTAGTCGAACTCTGGGTGATGATTCTTTAACAGATTATGATTCTGATTCTGCTAGGTTATCTGTGTTTTCTTATGTTTCATTGACTGTTGAACCAGTCTGTTTATCATATTCTTCATTATTTTCTACATCATTTTCTAGCAATTGTTCTTCGATCTGATTAACATTTTCTATTTTTTCTTCTTTCGCATAGTCACTGATAGTGACATTGATAGACTCAATCACACATTGAGTGTGATTATTAAAGACTCGATATGCTTTACTTTTAGAGCATATCCCAGGAAGATGCCTTCATCACTTTTTCCATCAAATTTGTTCAAGTATTCTCTGTCATTCAGAATATAACATATACTACCAAAGCTGTGAAAATAACTTATATTGGCCTTTCTTCCTTTCCACAGTTCGGTTGGTGTTTTAGAAGTTCCAGATCATAGGTAAGCTTTGTTGATTGTGTATGTTGCAGTGTTGACAGCTTCGCCCCAGAATTTTGTGGGAAGACTTGCAGCCTGAAGCATTGCTCTTGCCATCTCCTGCAGGCTGCGGTTCTTTCTTTCAACTACCTCGTTTTGTTGTCGAGTCTTAGGAGCTAAAAACTTGTGACTAATCCCTTGATCATTGCAAAAATATGCGAAGCTTTAGTTCTCAAATTCTCTACCATGATCGTTTCTTATCTTCTAAATGCAGTTTCCTTTCTCATTCTGCAACCTTTTGCACAGGCTCCTGAAGATGTCGAATGCTTCTAATTTTTTTTTAATGAAGTTTACCCAAGTGTACCAGGAAAAATCGTCAACACATACGTACACATATTTTTTCGTCCAATACTTTCAGTTTGCATTGGTCCAAACAGATCCATGTTCAATAATTTGAGTACTTTGGTTGTAGTTGGATACTAAACAGAGGGATGTCTGATTCATTTCTACTTTCCTAGCTGACACAGACCACAGACAACAATTTGTTGGGAGTTGAATGCAGTCCATGCACAGCTGCAATATTGCTAATATTCTTTAATGTCTTGAAGTTTATGTGGCCAAGCTGTTGATGCCATATTTCCAAGGAATTTAGAGTGGTGTTGTGACATTGTTTCAGAAGAGTTATGACGCTCTTTTCAACTTGGTGGCAATTGTCTGCGGTTTTGGTTCCTTTCATAACAAAAGTTCTTGTATTGTCCATTATCTGACATCCTTTCTTTGTGAAGTTGACTTGTAGATCTTCATCACACAATTGGCTAATGTTTACCAGGTTGGCCTTCAGTCCTTCAACATACAGTACATCTCTTAACTTAGGAAGGCCTGCTACATTTAAAGTACCTCTCTCAATGACTTTTCCTCTTCCTCCGTCACTAAAGGTGACATGGCCATCTTCACCTACACAGTATGAAGATAGAAATCTTCTGTTACCTATCATGTGCTTTGAACAACCACTGTCGAAGAACCATGCTTCGTCAGAACAGGTCGACAAAGCAGTATGAGCCACGAATGCTCTGTTCCTATCTTTGGGAATCCATCTTTGAATACTTCTAGTTTCATATTTCAATTTTCCTACAGGACATTTCTCTGAAGCCTACGACACTATTTCCATTTATGACCCAACTTGTTACAGTAACAGCATGTGGGATTTTTGCCTGTTTGATTTCTGCCTCTTTCTTTCATGATTTTGGGTTGGGTCTTGTGTTTCATTTCTGTAGTATGTTTACTTCTAAATTAACTCTTGTCCTCAATTTTTGTTGTGTATCTAATTCTAGATTGACCCTTGTTTCAAACTTCTATTTTGTATCCAAGATCTCTTCTATCACACGAGCTTTGACCCATATGTAGAATCTCATTTAGCTTTGTCTTCCCCATATTGAGATGCTGCAACGTTTGTTCTATAGCAACCAACTTGTTTATTAGTTCGTCTGTCTTTTTTTCCATCTCCTTGATTACGTCCTATTGTGCTTTAATAGTTTCCTTCATTATTGCAATCTGCTCCTCCAATTCTTTGTTTTGTGTTTCCACCTGCAACCATTTTTCGTACATTATTTCATATGTTTTTATGAAATCATCCAAACTTACTTTATCATCCTCACTAATTCATTCATAAATGGTTGCAGCTGCTGAAGATGCTTTGGTTGCATTTTTTATAGGAGCAGTGAATGCAACAAAATTACTTGTGATTCCTTCATCTTTATCTTGACTATGTTAGAATCATCGCTCCAAGTGACATTCATTGATTTTTTCTGTTAGTGTGTTTACGCATTTGGCTTGAATGTGTCCTATGCCACCACACTGATGGCACTTGATATTTCTAAATCTTTTGTATATTTCGGAATACTCTTTCATGATTTTTTTGCCATCGAACCTATTCTTAGAAGAGGAATTTTGTTTTCCATATCTTTTCAAAAATTTTGAAAAGTTCTTGGTAATCATTGCAATTTCATCTTCTTTATCATCTACACATGTCTCTGCTTGCAACGCTATGTTTTTTTTCAATTTTCTGACTTAAAATACCCATCTCATATGTTTGTAGGGAGCCCATCAGATTGTCAAACCTCATCGTGGTTAGATATTTGGGTTCCTCAATCCCAACAACTTTGGCGGCAAATCTGGGAGGAAGGGAACTCAGGGTTTTTCGCACGAGTTTTTTGTTGGAGAATTTCTTTTCCAACTAAAAGGTTTGATTTGCAATGTCCCACAGTTTGTTGTTAAAGGTGGACATGGTCTCATGCTCTGCCATCTCGAATAGTTTGAATTGAGATGTCAGAAGCTGCAGTTTGGAGATGCGAACATCACTAGTTCCTTTATGTACGGTTTACAGTGTCTCCCAAGCATCCTTGGTTGTTTCATAGTGTTAATTGCATAGCAAACTAATTATATTTTAGGTATTTTATGTATAATATGCATTAGTGTAAT
>JAJIYU010021541.1:0-10003 GCA_030144865.1 Tinospora cordifolia | reverse complement strand
TACACTGGGAGACACAAAAAAAAAAGATATTTTATGAACATTATACACCATTTATATATCTTCTTTGAGTTACCATTTTCTAGCTCAAGGTTCCAGAAAGATGAATGGTTTATGATTATTTGCATCTCGCAAAATATCTCATGAAAATTAATCCTGGTACACACGTGTTTATGTGCGGACAGATCAAGGTGCTACGTACGGGTGGTTAATTTTCACTAATACTATATATCCTACTGGTGGGTTGTAGTATGAGCTGACAGTTCCCATATACTGGTTTACACCTATTTAAATTATGGTCATATTTAGCCGAGCTATATGACTGAGCTTTTGTTAATATCTCCATATTAATGCCCTAGAAATGATCAGATGGACTTGGTTCTAAAAATCTTTAATACATAGTTCGTTAATGATGCAATACATGCACAAAGATATTTTCCTTGTTACATGCATCAAATTTCTATTTGTTATATGATACAATATCTTGACTCAAGCATGACATGCATTTAATGAATTTTGGGATTAATAAAAATGAGTTTAAGCCAAAGTATGTTAATATAATTAAACATGACTAAAACTTAAATTCTAAAATGATTGACCTAATAAATCTCAAAATGACATGTTTATAGATAAGTTAAGAAATAAATTACAAAACAAGTTAATTTATAATTAATATATTTATTAATATATTAATGATATAATTTCTATTTTTATTATTTTTGAAAAAAATATTATTTTAATTTTATTTATTTTTAAAAAAATATTTATATTTTATATTGTTATTAATATTTTTTGCAGAATATTAAATAGGTTATATAAATATACGATTATGACACAATTAATAGACATATCGGATTTAAATTACAAATCTGACATAATTAATGAATGAGTCAAGTTTGTGTTAGCATTATATAGGTTAGTCTATTTATGACATGACGTATTTATGAGACGATAACACAAATTGTCATCCTTCAATTATTTCCTCTTGGGCTTGGATTCCACCCACCACCTAACTACCTACTACTTCCATTATAAAACTAAACTATGAAGTTAGTCATACTTTATCTCACTCTCTCTTCCTCTTTTGTTTTGTTTTTGTTTTGGTGTTTTTTTATTTTTCCTTTAATGGTCTTTCTTGGAGCTAAGCATGCTTAGTGGGCTTAGCTCTAATACGCTTGTAAGAAATTCATTTCTTCCTAGCGACCATTTCAAGCATTACCAAGTTAGCTCGGACAATTGGAAACTTTTAGTCAAGATATATACTCTTCTAGATGATAATTTTGCTGCCCAAGATACAGTCCAAGAGGAAAATAAATTGGACTTAACACATTTTTCAAGTTAATTTAAACTTTAACTCGTCCAGTTAGTGAAGTTAGTTAATGCTGCAATGCAGAAGCTTAAACACGTAATATAAGTGAGACAAGACATAGTTATTTATATTAGTTCACCTGCCAACTATCTAGACTACTACCAATTCTATCTCCAGATAAGGATTTTTCCGATTCAATTTCGTGAACAACTTGCTGACTTATTTCGATGTGGATCAAACTATTACACACACTATGTCCTTTTAGGAACACAGTATATATGCTAACATAACCTTTTATGGGATCAAGACAAACTAGACAACAATACCAGTTACAAGACCTTGAAGCCTTCAATGTGGAGCACCTTCTCAAATTAGCAATCTTAACTAATATACATTTAATCTTATAAGAGATATAGAACTAAGTTTAGAAGATTAAAGGAGAAGCTTTGTAAAGTTTACAAGATTGAAGGAACATGATAACTCAATTCGAACATGACACGAAGTTAATGGATTTGGATTTAATATAAACAGATTTGGGTCAAAACGGGTCAAACACGATTAGATACGACTTAATTCGAGTTATAAATATGTTAACCTGTTAAACTCAAAACTGATATATTTAACACGATTATAGATAAGTTAAAAGATAAATTATAAATAAGTTAATTTAAAATTAATATATTTTATTAATTTATTAATGATATAATTTTTAATTTTAAAAAAAAAACTTAATTTATTTTAATATGTTATATTACAGTGTGTGAAAATTTGTCTGCATGCACTTTCGATTCATTTACAGTGTGCTTTTTTAATGAATAGCTAATACACTAGAAAATGAGACGATCACTGCTGATGAATGTGAAACGAAAACATGGGCGTCTCGTTGGACGGAAACTCATCGGTTTGGAGTTTTAATTGATGTAATTGTCAAGCAGGATGACATGTCGTGGTAGTTTAACGGGTGTTATATAAATCCTAACGCATCCAACGTTTATTGTACCTTATTTATTTAATCCACATTTTATTATATATCTTGTTATTTATATATGTTACATAAGGTCATGATGGAATGATTAATAAGATGAAAACGAACCGATTGATATAAACCCTAATTTAATTTCTTTCCTTAATTTCTTATTTATACCTTGCATCAATCCATGAAAAGTATCTGATTCTTGCTGTTATCCCAAGCGCCAAAAAACATATAATAAGCTATTTATGCAGATTGACTAATATTAATATAACAAACCTCTCATGTTCCACTACCCACTTCTAGAGAAGTTGGTATTACAAACAGCAAAAAGAGCTACATAATAAAGAAAAAGAAAAAACAAGAAAAAAAAAAAGCCAATAGTAGTGCATCTTCGCCATATATGATTAAAAAGATATATATATATATATATTTGGAAATAGTATGGAAAGCAAGCAGAGAAGTCCAGGTTACTGAGCCCAGGCTTTGCTCCCTACTGTCCCAGGGGAGACGGCGGCGGATACCGTGGGGAATACCGATCATAGGACTGGGGATACAGCGGGGGACGGCAGCGGTAGTAACGATAACAACCTAGACGCTGTCCTTCGCTTTCTATAGGAAAGCTAACTAAGCAAAGCATGACTATAAACAGTAGGAAAAGCCCGGTCCCACCTCTTTGTTTGCCACGGTTCTTCATCTCCGTGTTGTTTTTGCTCTTTCCAATGATAAGTGATTAGTATTATTGATGAACACCCGCTTTATACAGGCCAGATACACTACACAAACCAGCATCTCTCTCTCTCTCTCTTCACATTAATTTAGACAACTATTATCCTTGGCTCTACTTGAAATTAATATCTTCCTTTTTTTGGTCATTGTCTAGCATTTTTTTTTCCCAACAAATGGCAATTATTATTAATTCCTCTCACAATATCTTTGATTTTTTAAAAAAATATGTTGACATTTCAAACTACACTGGGAGACAAAAAAAAAAAACAACAAACAAAAAAAGGATATTTTTACAAACACTATACACCAATTATATATCTTCTTTTGAGTTACAATTTTCTGGCTCAGGGTTCAAGAAAGATGAATGGTTTATGAGTATTTGCATTTCACAGAATATCTTAATTCAAGGCAACATTAATCCGGTTAGATACATGTTTATATTTTAACATAATAGAAAGCTTTGCTTCAATCATGGAGGAAAACTCCTTTTTGTTCATGGCAACAAAATATTTTATATTTAGCAACAAATAAGTTCATAACATGCAATTAAACCCAAATTAAACTATAAATATTCAATCAAATTAAACTATAAATGTTCATAGAGGAAAAATCTCTATAATAAAGCTATGGAGAGAATTTTAAACTCAAAAAATATCTATATTATAATTTGATAAAATTATAGCTGCATTTTATAAAAAAGATTTTAAATTGTCAAATAGTTTGCTGGATTGATAATATTCTATATAAAATGTTGCCATGTATATATATATATATATGTAAAAGACTACATATTTGATTTTTTAAAGAACAAAAAGAGAACAAAACTTTTAAAAGTTAAAATATGATTATAATCTAGTAATACAAATTTCGTGCCACTGCCTTTTTATTGATTATGTTTTCTATTTAACTAAACTTATTTGGTGAGATATACATATTTTTTGTATTTGACTTGTACTTTAATTAGGTGGTCTTGGTAAGTTACACTTTATTATAGTGCTCATAATTAGGATCAAAAAATTGGAGTGTGTCAGTCCAAAATGCATCGAAGTTATGTATAATAGTTTGATCTACAGAAAATTTGAAAACTTTAAAGTAGAAGATAAGGCAGTGAAGTACACTTAGGATTGCGCAACAACTATAAACTGAGTATGCCTTATCCATTTACCTCACATTTCATCATATCTTGGCATTTGTGTTAAACAAGGTCATGGAAAAACTTACAAGTCTAAACTCAACCCAATATAAACCCTAATTTAATTTCTTTTTTTTAATTTCTTATAAATTTAATATATTTTGTATCTTGCATCAATCGATGAAAATTATCTAATTCTCATTGTTATCCCAAGCCCAAAAGAAATTATAATAAGCTCTTTATGCAGATTGACTAATATATATAACAAACCTCTGTTATTGCATTACTCACTTTTAGATAAGTTGGTATTACAAACAGCGCAAAGAGGTATACATAATAAAGAAAAACAAAAAACAACTAATAGTAGTGCACATTCATCTCATATGATGAAAAATTTATTAACTTCATTTATTCACAATCCTAAAATGAATAAATGTATAATTTTAAATATGTAACATTCATTCAATGATTGTGAATATATACATAATAATACAGAAAGCAAGTGGAGAAATCTGGGTGACGAAGCGCAGGCTTTGCTCCTTATGGTCCCAGGGGATACCGTGGATAATGTGGGGGATATGGTGCTGGGTATGGCTCACAGTTGCTGTGACTCATACAAAGTAATTTACGACTATTGCTCCATGAAGCTTTGGCTTTTGCTCCACCGCTCATCGTCTCTGTGTCGTTTTTGCTCTTTTTGATGATATATAAGTAAATATTATTGTTGATGAACACTCCCTTTATATAGGCCAGACATACTTCACAAAGCACTGTCTCCCTTTCTTCTTGTTAATTTAGACAACTATCATTCTTGGCTTGGCTTGAAATTAATATCTTCCTTTTTTTTTGGGTCATTGTCTAGTCTTTTTTTTCCAACAAATGACAATTATTATTAATTCCCCTCACAATATCTTTAATTTTTCTAAAAAATGTGTTGACATTTCAAACTACACTGGGAGACAAAAAAAAAAAGATATTTTATGAAAATTATACACTATTTATGTATCTTCTTTGAGTTAGAATTTTTATCTACCTGAGTGCCAGAAAGATGAATGATTTATGATTATTTGCATCTCGCAAAATATCTCAATTCATCGCAACATTAATCCTGGTACACACATGTTTATATTTTTAATAAATAAAGAAATAAATATAGATCAAGGTGCTACGTACAATTAATTTTCATTAAGTACTTTATGTCCCACTGGTGGGCTGTGTATAAGCTGGTAGTTCCAATATACTTATGTACACCTATTTAAATTATGGTCACATTTAGCCTAGCTATATGATTGAGCTTGTGTTAATATCTCCACATTAATTCCCTAGGAATGATCAGATGGACTCGGTTCTAAACAATCTTTAATACATACGTGACTAAATTATGGTCACAAGATTTTTTCCTTGTTACTTGCATGAAATTCAGTTCTTTTTTGTTCAATACACTTTTCCTACTTTTCTTGGTTAGTTTTAGGGATAACAATTTGTTACATTATGCGAAAACTCAATCCAAACACAACATGCATTTAATAGGTTTAATTTTAATAAAAATAAGTTTGAGTTAAAACATATTAATACGATTAAATACAACTAAAATTCGAGTTAAAAACTGATTAGCTTACTAAACCCCAAAATAACATGTTTATAAATAAGTTAAGAAATAAATCATAAATAAGTTAATTTGTAATTAATGTATTTATTAATATATTGATGATATAATTTTTATTTTTATTATTTTTTTTAAAATATTTTTAATTTAATTTATTTTTAATAAATTATTTATATTTAATATTTTTATAAATAAATAATTTTAAAATTAGTTGTCAAAAGTTAAATTGGTTGTTAAAAGAATGCTTATAGTTTATAGTTATTGAAAACCTTTTTTCATTTGAATGTTAAGGCTACCAACAAGAAGCCATGGACAAAAAAATCTCTATCATAAAGCTATTGAGAGAATAGTGAGCTCAAAAAATGTGTATATTTTATATACTCACAACCATAAAATAAATAAATGCAAGTGGAAAAGTTTGGGTGACGAAGCCAAGGCTCTGCTCCTCATTACTTGTTTGATGGCCCCAGGGGAGGCGGGGGATAATGGTGATATGGCTGGGGATACTGCGGGGAATACAGGACAGGGGACCATAATCATTGTGTTGCGTCACAAACACAGTCGTGGTCACTAAGACAAAAATTTACGAGTGTTGCTCCATGAAGCTCTGGCTTTTGCTCCTTTGCTTTCTTTTGAAAAGCTAAGCAAAACATGATTATAAGCAGCGGGAGGAGAAAGCTTGGTTCCTCCTCTTCGTCCACCACCGTTCGTCATCATCTCCATATTGGTTGTGCTCTTTTCAATGATATATAAGTGAATAATATTATTATTAGAATAATAAATAATATATAAAGTATATGAACTATATTTTCTTAAGATTTAAAATGAAGGACACATGCAGTCGAAGAGGCTCAATATAGCCTATTCTCACAAGATAACGCTCAAGGTATAGTAAATCAATCACTCTTGAAATATTGAAAGATATATAAAATTAGATTCCCAAGTCTATCAAATATATATACTGTCGAAAATCTCCATCAAAGAGTACACCAAAAATGGAAAATTTAAGATCAAGAGACTTTCAAAACAACTCCTAGTCTTTTACAAGATTTTGACAATATTTGAAAAACGAAAAACATTTAATCGATTTCATAAAATAATTACTTCCAAGTGTTAGAGTGTAAGACCTTGATGTTTGAAAACCAAGAAAATCATTCACTAACTTTCAGAAGTTTAAACATGATTTTAATCTAGTAATACAAATTTCATGCCACTACCTTTTCAAATTCAAATTAGAAGACAAGGTGGTGAAGGACGGTTAAGATGTTGGGATCATGCAATAACTATAAATTAACTGTGCCTTATCCGTTTACTTCACACATTTTATTGTATCTGGTCATTTGTGTTATATAAGGTCTGGAAAAACTTTAAAAAAGTCCAAACCTTCCTTGTTTTATTATAAGAAGTTGTTGTTAACCAACGGAAGTTCAACTTACGTGCACGAAAATGGATGCCCTTTAACCCGAGGTTAAGCTCTTTCATAGCTTGAATGATAAGTTAGACAAGGGTGCATACAAAACTAGTTCTGCAACACACACGGCATGATACCAAAAAATTACAATAGTATTAAAAAAAAAAGTTAATATAAAAATAACAAAAATTATTGTTTTTCTCTTATTTGGTTAGCAAAATGTCGAGAAAATATTTTGAAAAAATTTTTCAAACCCATGTATTTTCTCACAAGATAGGTTCAGCTTGGAATGGTGAAAAAATAAATTTTCTCTAACAGTGTGTTTAGCTGAAAAGAAATATCTTCTTAAAAAATATCAATTTCTTAAAAAATATTCAAAAAAATATTTTAAAAAATTTTCTCTAAATAATTTTATTAGATACAAAAAAATATATTGTCAAAATTTAGTTATAAATGGTTATATTATTTTAAACTGGCGTACACAAATTTTGCTTATGAAAAAATTGTAATTCTTCATCCCACAATCTAAACGAATTTTAGTTAAAAAAATATATGATTTAGAAAAAAAAAAATTCAAAACGATCTCTCATCATATTTTATTAACTAAATATGAAAAAAAAATGAGATTTTCTTAAAGAAATTACTATCTAGGTAATTTATTAGTGAATTGACACTTTTAACTTTAAAAAAGTTATTAGAACTAGTGCACATGACTATCGATTCATTTATACTATATTTTTTAATGAATAGCCAACATACCAAAATATAATACAATAGCTGCTGATCAACATAAAAGGAAAACATGGGTGTCTCGTGCGGCAGAAACTCGCCAGTTTGGTGTTTTAATTAGATTTTAAGGGGTATTTAATTAGTTGCACAGTCATCAACTGTTTTTAGCTTAGCAAAGATGGTTTAGGTTGTGAACTGCATCTAATATGGAGGAATGAAGTGGAAATATCTGTTATTTTTAACTCATCCGCTCGTATTGCTATAATTGTTATCGTGCCTTATTTATTTACTTCACATTTTATTATATATCTAGTTCCTTGTGTTATATAAGGTCATGATAAAATAAAAAATAAAAAAATAAAAAAAATCAGTTGAAACCAAATTGAATATAAACCCTAATTTAATTTCTTATAAATTTAATATATTTTTTACTTTCTATCATCGTTGAAAATTATCTAATTCTCATTGTTATCCCAAGCCCAATAGAAAATATAATAAGCTCTTTATGCAGATTGACTAATATACATAACAAACCTTTTTATTCCATTACCCACTTCTAAAGAAGTTGGTGCCACAAACAACTTAAAAAGGTACAAAATAAAGAAAAAGAAAACAACTAATAGTAGTGCACCTTCATCCTATATGATAAAAAAGTTATTTATTGTAGAGGTGCTAAAATGACTAAGTATAATTAAATATCTTATATAATCACAACCATAAAATGAATAAATGCATAATTTCAAATATGTAATACTCATTTAATGATTGTGAATATATATATATGGCAATAATACAGAAAGCACTAGATAAGTCCAGGTGGCGAATCCCGGGCTTTGCTGCCTATGGGCCTGGGGGGTACGGCGGGGTATACCCTGGGACTTCATAAGTTGGGGGATATTGTGCTGGGTCACGCACACAGTCGTGGTAACTATAGCAAGGTAATTTCCGAGCATTGATATTAGTATTACTCCATGATGCTCCGGCTTCTGCTCCTTTGCTTTCTGTAGGAAAGCTAACTAGGAAAAGCATGATTACAAGCAGGCGGAAAAGCCCGGTTCCCCCTCTTCGTCCACCACTGTTCATCATCTCTTTGTTGTTTTTGCTCTTTCCGATGATATCTAAGTGAATAGTATTGTTGATGAACACTCCCTTTATATAGGCCAGACAAACTTCACAAACCATCGTCTCCCTTTCTTCTCATTAATTTAGACAACTGTCATTCTTGGCTCGGCTTGAAATTGATATCTTCCTTTTTTTTTTTCATTGTCTAGTTTTTTTTCCAACAAATGACAATTATTATTAATTCTTCTCACAATACCTTTAATTTTTCTAAAAAATATGTTGACTTTTCAAACTACACTGGGAGACACAAAAAAAAAAAAAAAAAAGATATTTTATGAACATTATACACCATTTATATTTTCTAGCTCAAGGTTCCAGAAAGATGAGAATGGTTTATGACTATTTGCATCTCGCAAAATATCTCAATTCATGGCAACATTAATCCTGGTACACACGTGTTTATGTGCGGACAGATCAAGGAGCTACATACGGGTGGTTAATTTTCATTAATACTATATAGCCTCCTGGTGGGTTGTAGTATGAGCTGACAGTTCCCATATACTTGTTTACACCTATTTAAATTATGGTCATATTTAGCCGAGCTATATGACTGAGCTTGTGTTAATATCTCCATATTAATTCCCTAGAAATGATCAGATGGACTTGGTTCTAAAAATCTTTAATACATAGTTCGTTAATGATGCAACACACGCACGAAGATATTTTCCTTGTTACATGCATCAAATTTCTATTTGTTATATGATACGATATCTCGACTCAAGTATGACATGTATTTAATGAATTTTGAGATTAATAAAAATGAGTTTAAGTCAAAGTATGTTAATATAATTAAACATGACTAAAATTTAAATTCTAAAATGATTGACCAAATAAATCTCAAAATGACATGTTTATAGATAAGTTAAGAAATAAATTACAAAATAAGTTAATTTGTCGGGACCCCTTCCCAGAGTCAAGGGCGGCCCGACCGGCACAGCGGCCTGACGAAACTCTCCCACCAAGACGAGTTCGCCCAACCGCTGTTAAGCCATCTTTGC
>JAJIYU010021540.1:0-10033 GCA_030144865.1 Tinospora cordifolia | reverse complement strand
TATATATATATATATATATATATATATATATATATATATATATATATAGTCTTCCTAAAATGTATAAAATAGCTAAATTTACAATTACATTGCTTAATCGATTTAACTGTAAAATAATTTCATGTAAAATTTATTTCAATGTAAATGATCCTTTATTAGTTTTAATTAATTGTCCATTAAATATCTCATCGGATAACGGAATGTACAAAATTATTAAAAAAAATTTGATATGAAGACACTTCTTATCTTAATGACAATAATTTCTTGGTATTGACAATTTAGTAATTCTTCAATATGCAAAAATAAATACGGTCACTTCTACATTAATTTATGCATTATGATTATCAATATCTACATAATCTTAATAAAAATATATGTTTTGTAGGATTTGATTCTATCCAACATTATAAATAATAATCCGAAAATACCTTGAGGTCTGTTTGGTCATAATATGATAGAGTAGGACTATTTTTAATTAAAAGGATGTGATATAATGTCTGGTATAACATTCAATAATTATAAAAAAAAAAAAAGAATTAAAAAAGATGAAGAAAACAAAAGAAAAAAACTAAAAAATAAAAAAATTTGGTAGGATTGAGTGATCATACTATTTTAGTGCGACACAAGATATTTATAAAAAATTAAAAATAAATTAAAAACATTAATGAGATTACTCACTTTTGCCAAAAAATTATCAAATTAAGTAATCCTATCATCATAAGGGCGTCCCCAACGTCTAAACGGACACTGAGGACAATGGATATGACAACTTATTTAAAGAAAAAAAATTTAAAAAATTTAAAAATAAGAATCAGAGTATTAAGCGCTCGGTGTAGATCGAACACTCTGGTATTGAGCGCCATCTCAGCACCACCAACCCCCCACAAAACCTCCATAAGAGATGCCCTAAGATAAAAGAATGAATTTGAATAAAAGTTATTTTTTCTCGTGTTATTTTTAAACAATGCATTAGGACTAAAAATTATCTAATGTTATCATACTTTCACGTAACAAACATGCCATCGGGTTTAAATAAATAATATTTTATGTTATTTACAATGTATAATTAATATATAATATTGCAAAAATAGAAAATCAAATATACAACAAGAGTTTAAAGAAAAAGGAATTCCCCTTCACTGCCCTTATAGTTTGGTATTATAAGTTCATAACAAGAATTAAAATTCTTAAAAAAAGTTTTTTTTTTTGTGCATAACTCTATTATATTTTTACTTTTTTTTTTTTTTTTGGTAAAAGAACAAAGAAATCTTCAAAGTTAAAATACACTGTAAACAAAAAATGAAGTAAAAAAAAAAAGTTTAAAGGAAAGTTTGCAAACAAACAGAGCCACGAGACTCACGACACCGTTTTGGGCAGAAACTGGGTTGTTGCCAGCTGGTACGTACCAGGCAACGCAAAATCGGAAGCGAAGTAACTTATGTACCAACGCCCGAGTGTGCTGCATCGAAGCTCTCCAACGACTACTCGTGAGTAAGGCGGTCGTGGTCAACGGTCAAGAGCTGTCTCGCAATTTATCCAAAGATCTTGAGGAGCTGTTATAGATTACGATGAAAACTATCTACGATTCTCCCTACATTTTCTCCATTAGTTTTTTGTCTGATTCCAGAAAATTTTCGGAGATTTGAGATTTTCCCTCGCATTTGCCGAATGGCCCAGACACAGACACAGACACAGAGCGGTAGCACCGATATGGCGAAACCCAAGAGAGAGCGAAGGCTACTCGCTATCACCGGAACTGCAGCCATGGTTGCCGTGGCTGTGAAGCTCATCATCTCTGCAATTCACGCCCACAAGAAGAAGAACGACAAGAACACGAAGAAAGGTAATATTACACATCAAAAGAATTAGTTAAAATAACCACAATTTTAGTTCGGTATAAGTTAGGGGGTTTGTTTGTGTCGCAGATCTTCCGGGTTTGAATGTTCGCGTCAACTTGTCGGCTTCGGAGATTCTCAAGTTAGCGGATCAGATAATTGCCAAGTCGAAACAGGTTCACGATGCGGTGGCTTCCGTGCCGCTGGACAAGGTCTGTTGTATTGGGATTTGTCTTCTAGTTATTTGTTTTTGTCGTTTTTTTTTTTTTTTTTGGGACTGCAATTTGATGACATTTTGATGTCTCGTGCAGGTCTCTTACACGAATGTCGTATCGCCGCTAGCAGAGCTGGAAGCGCAACAGTTTCCTTTGATACAGTCATGTGTGTTTCCGAAGATGGTGACTGTTTCGGATGATGTACGCAATGCAAGCGCTGAAGCGGAGAGGAGAATCGATGCTCATGTCCTAGCGTGCAGGTTTTATCTGTCATACTGAATGTTGTTTCCTTTCTGTTTTGTGTTTATAGTATTAGGGTTTTTCATGCTTCTTGTAATGTACTCAATGGTCAAGTTATATTAGGCTTTCAGGCCAGAGAAAATGAGAAAAGTTTGTTTCAGGGGTTCTTTTGTGGAGAAATGAAGGAACAATTCAGGAAGATTCAAAGTTAAGGTTGTCCACGTGTTGTCAGACTTATGAATTTTGCAATGAAAAATGGAAATACAGGAATTTAATGTAGATTTTGGAGGAAAAAATAAAAATTTGATAAAAACTTGGTACAGATTCCTACTCGAAAAGTCATTCTTTTGTCAATTGTTGGAAAATTTAGAAAAAGTGAGTGATGGACGTGGTTTTCTTTTTTCTTTTATTGATTGGTGGACGTGTTATACAGATCTTCGTAGAATCTTTCAAATCTATTAAAAACTTTCATAGAATCTCTAACTGCTAAAAATTGAAGGAATGTTTTGAATTTGCTAAAAATTTTTAAAGAAATTTTACCTGCTAATAAATAAAAAAATCCTTAAATATATCTCCCTATTTTTCTAAATACTTATTTAAGATATTATTTTAGATTTATTTTAAACACCAATTAGCCATAATAAACTCAATTACAAAAATTAAACATCCCAAAATTAAATAAACTCTATAACAATTATCTAACCCAATAATATATTGTACATGCAGGTTGTGCTTTTTGTGAGTTGATGCGTACTGATTTTCATCATTGAATGCATTTATCATAGGGAATTGTTGAACCAACTTATAGTCATCATTATATCGTATCTGTAAGCTGCATCAAGATCATTTGCTTGGCTTGTCAAAGAAGGAATGAGAGTTTTTGGAAGGCATCTATTGACTGAGGAGTAATGATATTTGAGAGAGTATTTATTGAGGCCTCCATGATATTTGGTAAATGCTTATAAAATACCATCTTAATAGGCGGGTGTTAAGTAATGATGAAACTTCAATAAGTTAAGGGTTCTCAAAATTGCAAATGTGAATAGTAAAGTGAAAATGTGGTAAAACATTAAACAATAAAAAAAAAATGAATACATGAGTAATCACAATTTGATAAATATTAATTGAAAACTAACTACAGAGTCTTAGAGACCATTGTTAGATGTGCTAGTAAGGAAGAGTTATGTTTTGAAATTTAATAGTAATAATGAAGATGAGGAAGACCAAGGATATTATGAACATAGTAAAAATGATTTAGAAAGACATAACTACTTGTAATATAATAAATATTTTGCCGTTTTTAGAGAAAATGAAGGAATCAGATTCATGTAATTGAACCCATATAGTGGAAAAAGCTTTTTTTTAAGTAGAATTGATGATTCTACGTGCATACTGATTTTGTCGATATGATATCCAACAATATCACAAGTATTTTTTGCATGGTAATTGCAAGCTTTGTTGGTCATGCTCAACCTTGCTTAATTTCATGGGCTTTGTTGAATTAGGCACCATATAAAAGTTTTTATATGGTGCTATTGTTGGTTTAGCGGGATCATCCAAATTGCTATTAATTGAGAAATGTAATTTTTTTAAAATAATTACTTGACTTGCTAATTTAACTGTTGCTTCTGAATTTGACATTTTTTCCCTTGGATTGCCATATTTTTGTTACATAATTACAGCGATTTGATTGACCATATATCCTAATATTCCAACATTTCGTGCAACATAATCAGCAAACGTGAGGATGTCTACCGGGTAATCAAGGCTTATGCTTCCAAGGGTGAATGGACGAACCTTGAAGCCAAACGTTATATTCAAAACCTGGTATTGAAATATAAATGCACCAAATGCTGTTCTTTATCAAGTTACCATTGAGTGTGTTTACTTTATAAATGGAATAATATGCCCCAGATTGTGTATTGCGTCTAATGTGTGGTAGACAAGATTTTTCATGATGGAATCATGTTTTTTATTTACAGTGTCCAGTTTCTTTTCCATTCAGTTATTTCATATTTTTAAAATATAAATTCTGCTAGTTCTTAACCCGTGAAGGATTTGCTTTTATGAAACAGCGGGCTTAACGACACAGACCTTAGCTTCTCTTAAATCAGATGCCTATGAATGATATTGAATTAGTTTTATGCCTGATCCCAGTAGTTTGGCAAAATCTTTCGTAGTTGATTCCAAATATTTTCTTGACCAACCAAAGTTGTGCATAAGATTATGATAATATGTAGTTAATCTGGCAGAAGAGCTCATGTAATATGTACTGATTTTCATTTGAATTGATTGTTGACATTTATGTGTGAAATTAAGACGAGACAAAGAAAATGGTCATGGTCTCTATATAACTAATATTGTATATGTCTATCTGATTTTTCATACTGATTGTTCAACTAACCAGTGACAGGTTAGGGATTTTGAGCACAATGGAATGAACCTTACCTTAAGCAAGAGAGAAGAAGTGCAACGCCTGAGAATTCAAATAGATGATCTAAGCATGCAGTATATTGGGAATTTGAGTGATGATAATACCTTTCTTCTCTTCAGTGAGATGGACCTAGTTGGGCTGCCACCAAAATTTATAAAGGTCATTATTTATGCTTGTTTTTGCTGCATTTTTTCACCTTTCTGACAGTTGTTTTCAGTCAACATGGTTTAATTGTATTGACATGTTTCTACATGAATTCAACGCTTTAGTGAAACTAAACATTTTGTGCCAAAATTAATATAAAAAGTGAAGATTCCTGTTTGACCATTTATTGCTTTTTTAAGACAATTTATGCTCATTTTGTGGTCTTCTCTTCTATACTTGTATCTATAAAAATTTTGAATAATGGTATGATGTGTGGAAATACTCCATGTTTTCACTTTGCTGACTCTGTTCTAAAAGTTTCCTCTTTGAGTAAAGCAATTTTGTATTTCTATTGGTATAAGACATCAACCAAGACTGTGAAGTGGCATTCCTCAATGTGTGCTTGATAAATACATTAGTTTGAAATACATCATTTATATTCATGTTCTTGAAGGTGCCATGTCAAACAACTCATACCAGCCTGTCAATTTGTGCAATACAGTTTGCTTGAATTAATTTCTTTTCTTTTCACATTCTTTTAGTTATAGATTAGTACTTTTCATAAAATATATTGGCGTTTGATGTATTCTTCATAGTATTAAACTATTTTCCTTTTAATTAAATTTTCTATTTATAACTCAGAGGAGATACTCAAATTTTATTATCATTTCACTTCCTGAGTATAATATAACTTTTAACAGTGAAATGTACTTCTCACAAGTTTTATATGCATACACACAAATGAGACCATTTTCTTGTGAAGCTCCTATCTGATGAGGCGTTGTTCTGAAAGATGGTGTTGTGGCACACTTGTTCAGCTCCTTTGTTTGCTTTTAGAAGTTGTTTACCATAAGAACCGACCTACTAGCTTATATCTGTTAAAGATTTAAATGTTGTTTGTTGGATAAGAATGATACGACATGCTGTACTTTCTATTTATTCAATGCTGTCGATTTTCATTTTCCTTACATTTCCTTATTCCTATAGTTTGTGTTTCTTGTTCAAGTTGCATCTTGTATTTTTTATTTTTATTTTGTAAAACAAAATATTGACGGCATATGTGCATTAACATTAGTAGTATGATTGTTTAAGTTGCATCTTGCTAACAGTTTGAAGTCTCTCAACTTGTCACAGTGATAATTTCACCATTTTTTGTATGCATTTTTGATTGGTGAGTCATAAAATTTGTTGATCTTTCATTTAGGTATATACTGCATTGAAGGTGGTGGCTTTTTTTCTTCGTTTTTATATTGCTTCCCAATAAGAGATCTACATTTTGCTTATTTGCCTTTGATTTCATATCATGTAGTTTTCTTTCCCTCATTAAAACCCTTTATATATGCTTGGTACAGTTTTTTTCTTCCTGGCCATGATAAGGGAGAAACCAGCTTCAATTAGGCTATTGGCTTCAAGAATTTACCTTTATTTACTAACAACTTCCTCAATTCTGTTGCTGTTTAGAATTTAGGTAAAGCTGAAAATGGCAAATTAAAGATCACCCTACAAAGTCATCATGTTTCTCCAATACTAGAGCACTGCAAGGTACAAGCTTATTATAACTTTCAATATCTCTTCTTTTGCTTAGAGTATTGCAGTTCTCTTTCATTTTCTGGAAATTATGAATTGCTGTGGTTCATGTATGGTTTTGAGATATCGATGAAGTCTAGTCATAAATATCACATTCTATTAGATGTTGAAACCTCAAACTATAATTTAGTATGAAATGGATTTTGTAGTAGTTTAAATTTGGTTATAATGAGATTTTCATTGTTTGTTGATCTTAATACGGTTTTCATTAATTAATAGAATTTTTGCCTCCTTTTTGGTACATTTTTTTGGCTAGACACTAATATTGTTTAAAATATGTTTTTTTAGCTTAAACTTCTCCCACATAGCGTGGTACCTATGTTATGGCAGAAAATGCATGGAGGTTGGCAGGAATGTTAAATTTTGTTTTGCATAGAAAATTTCTTTGCTAATTAAAGTCATTGGACACTAGTCAACTCAAATAGCCTTCATTATCATGACTCAAATTAGTGAATGAAAGGATTCATGGTTCACTTCACCTTAAAATGATTCAAACTGGCTTCCTAAATTGCTATACCTAAATTTCACTAAATTAGTGGAGAATTAGATTGAATGACCAGTTGAACAGTAGCGAGTAGGCCCAAATTGTTAATTGGCTAAAAACCACTAATGTTTTCTTTTTTAAACTCTATGTGTACTTAATATATACAAATATATGATTCATTTTGTATCGTGAATCTTACCATTCATTGATCCTCATCCCAATATGGTTCTCAAATCCTTCAAAATTTGACTGTGAGTTGTACTTTTGACAAAATAAAACCAACCAAGTCCTTTCCGAAGTAGATGGGATCTGCGGTATGGTGAGTTAGATTGAATGGGCGGGCAGATGAATCATATGGTGAATTGGCTCAAACTGTTAAATAGCTAAAAACAACTGCTGTTTTGAAACTCTATGAGTACGTTAATATGTACAAATATAAGATTTATGTTATATTGTGAATCTTACCATTCATTGACCCTTATTCTGATTCAATTCAGAAAACCTTAAAAATTCGATCATTCTTTTGACAAAATAAACCCAACCAAGTCTCCTCCTGGGTCTCTGGTATATGTCTGCTTCCTTCTTTCCATTATATCTAGGGCCTAGTGGCGGAATCTTCAATTGCATTACAAGTTACTAGATGCAAATGAAGTTTAATTAGATTTCAGCTTAATTATCTTTACATATGAATTAGAGGTGTTCAAGACACACATTTGTAGAATTGCTGAAACTCTGAGATCAAATTTCAGGATGTATTCTTGCATCTAGAAAGTACTAGATGAGTACATGAAAATCCGTTTTGGTAACCCAAGGTTTTTCTTTTTCATAAGGTGAATGCTCTTTCATTCAGGTCGAACATGCTTAAATGTGAGAGACATTGCAGCAACAAATATGGTGCACATAATTGGCAGGAACATTTGATATGTTACACAAATATCATCTTCAAAGTTCTTCAATCAATCCCTTTTAAAAGTTGAAAGTATTATTATACATAATTTTTATTGCTGGGGATCTTTATTGACTCTGAGGAGAGATGTAATGAGGATCTAAGTTCCTAATATATTATGTATGCATTCTGCTCGTCCTTTTTGAAATTCAACAGATTGTAATGAAGGTGAATTCACATAGTAAATATCATGTCTAGGACTCATGGTAGGGCTAGCTTCTACATGAAAAAAAACCCTATGAACCTACTTGGTGTTGTTACAGTGACCTCACTGCGAGCCTACTCATGCTGTTATAAGCATGGGCCGTGGTTAATTTGTGATTCAAAAACAAGAATTATGATCCATAAAGAGAAATTCGAAAACAACTCTTTTAATTAATTTATTTATTTTTACATCATTGTCCGAGAAAACAAGCTATTTTCTGCTTGAAATCTTAGAAGACTTGATATCTAACTTCAAATTTTAGCAAACAAACTATTTCTATGTTTTTGGACTATTGAGTGCATTAAATCTTATCAAGATTGCAAACCAAATGACTATTGAGTCCTTATACTTTGACTTAAAGTTATTGAAATGTCAAGCATTGACTATCACTGAATTGACATTGTTTTTTTGTTGGAAACAATACACATTGATGATATAAAATCGTGGATGCATACACTCATGCAAATTCTTTAGCATACTCTACAGTTTAATTGTATGCTATAAGAAAGTGCATGTTTATGATGGCTGCTGAATTTATGAAGGGATTTGGATCAATCCATCTTCCTTACATTTTTTGCTTGGATCTAGTCATTTACTATTTAGTATTTACCAAGGAATAAAAATTCGTCGAATTTTGGTGAAATTTGACTAATTATTTCGGATTTTTTGGCTATTGAACCAGAGTTTAATTGTAACAGAAAATTTACAGAAATTCAACAAAACTCCAAAGATTTTGGTGAAATTCATGAAAATTTCGAAGATTTTGGTGAATTTCGGTGCAATTTTGTGGAATACACAAGTAAATAATATAAAATTCTTAACATGTGCAATGGACATTAAATGTTGTTACTATTAAAATACATGTTTGAAACCATTATATTTATACATTTATATGTAAAATGTATTGATTTATATTTATTTTCATGATTTTTAAATGACATTAAGCATAATGTAGCATTTATATAGAGATTTTTGAAATTCTCTAATTCGGTGAATTTTTACAAAAATTCTTTTGAATTTCTTGAATTCTTCTAATTAATTTTGATTTTCGAAGGTTAAAGTTTGAGGCGAAGTTGAATTTTCGTTCCATGCTATTTACTTCATTGTCAATCTATCAAAGATAGACAAAGTTTGCAATGAGCTGCACTCTTTTTATTTTTAATTAATTAACTTTACAACTTGCCTTTGGGATTTATGAAGGTTGGCAACACCAGGAAAAAGGTTGCAGCAGCATATGGGCAGAGATGTGGAGACAAAAATCTTCCTATCTTGGAAAATCTGGTGATGTTGCTGAGGAGAATTAGTACAATTGTTTTGATTCTCAACTACAATGTATTTTGATACCATTTGCATGAGAATGTTATGGATGAATTTTCTTTCCTTGCTATGTTAACAGCTCTTAAAATGCTGCCACATATCATGACAGGTTGATAGCCTTCTAACTAGAGTTTTATGACATGACACTGTGGTTTGTGGATTTCATGGGTCTGGCTACATTAATCTGCTTGTTCCACTTGGCTATGTTATATCTGGTCACGAATTAGTAATTTGAAATTATTATCCTTGGAGTTTGACATGTTCTATTGATTTACTATGGTTTTTCTTCGATTTCAATTACTTTCGCCTGTTAACTGTGTTCGTATTTTGTAATAATCATAAATAGAGGACAAATGATCAGTTGATTATGGCTCTCGTATGCATTTTTTTTCCAAGAAAGATTTGTTTGACTTTGCATATGCTGATTTCTTATGTTTATTGTATAGATTATGTTTTGGTTCTAGGGATGAGATCTTATATTTTGTTTCTTGCTTTGTAGTGTATATTATAAAAGGAGTGCATACTGAGGTGAATTGACATTGGTATTCTTCTTTCACACAGGTTCAACTACGCCACAAGCTTGCTCAGTTACTTGGCTATTCCAACTATGCAGACTATGCTATTGG
>JAJIYU010021539.1:0-10003 GCA_030144865.1 Tinospora cordifolia | reverse complement strand
CATAATTTCCTAAACAAACAGCAACAATCTATTTATTAGATGAATGCCTAAAAAACAATGAAGAAGGGTAAGCATTATGAAGCACCCAAGTATGCAACCTGATCCTCTTGCTACAGAGTAATGGGCTGCCTGGGTTTCTAAAGAAAATAGCTTTCGACCACCTTCAAATTTGGAAAATTATTGGAAAAAAAAAAGAGACTGATTTGTCACTGAAAAGAAAGAAAGAAAGAAAAAAAAAGGTCTCACGCAAAGAGAATTTGACAAAGGACGTTCCATCTCTATCAACAATTCTTCTCAATGGAAATGTTCAACCCGCAAGGAGAAAAAAACTGAAATCAGGAATCACAAATTTCGCTGCTTTGCTAGTCAATGTGCAATCTCTATGGTTCGATAACAAACAGTGGCTGCATAGAAGTTTGAGTGAATAAAGCATAAAGAAGATCATCATACCTAGAAGAAGAAGAAGAAAAAAAAAAAAAAAAAAAAAGAAGAAATTTGAGATTTGGAAACTCACTGTATCAACACTGACAGATTTCGCATCTTCTGCAAGGATCTCAACAATTTTTCCAGATTGATCAGCCTGCAGGGAAGATGTTTCGAGTTGGTTAAATGCTGCTATTTGAAAATTATTAAATTTACAAAAACAAATAACAACAATAGGGTCAATATTAACCATCAAAATGCCTCTCCAATGATGCACTAATTTAATGGCAACTGTTTTAATACAATGCCACAACTATAACAATTTCTGAATTTCAGTGTTGCTGTGTTTAAGGTAATAGTAGGTACGGCGTCAGTGGAAAAAGCTTAGAAACAGAGCAAATAGTTCCACATCCCACCAACAATAACTGGGAATCATCTGATTCAAATTAACTGCAACAATGTAATCAAAGTTATTAATTTTTTTTTTTAATGTAGTTTAATGAACTACTGGTCCTTTACCAGAAGCTAAAGATTTGAGGTCAAGAAGTTATTCAAGAAAGTGATTTCCAACCCGCTTCATTTCCCTGCATTTTAATACACTATGTACTCTATAATAATGAAATAACTATGAGAAGATGATCAACACCATTACAAACCCACATGACCTTCCTCCACCAGTTGTCCAAAAATTCAAGAGACTTTGTCTTAGTAGGTGCCCATTCCCAACCAGTTATCCAAGTGGACCAAGAAGAGTTAGGTTTCACAGGTGTGGACAATAGGGAACTGTTGAAGGTGCACCCTCGAGGATGAACTATGCTTCAGTAAACCAGCACTTCATTTCTTGTGGGCAATCATCTCCTTTCAGAAAAAGAGAAGGATGATCATGGAGTTGCAAGTGATCCAAGATTCAAGAGTTCATAGAACTCATGATCATGAATGGGAACTACTTGATTGATTTATAATTTTAGGCAACCACAGTCCTTTCCCAGCTATTTGTGATTATATCCCATCACTTCTGCCTAACCATCATTATTTAATGGTGGGATTGCTTCTCCATTTCCAGTCACCCTATGTTTATTGCAAGATCAAAGTTGATATGCTGGAAGAAAAGCTCAAGATCAAGAAAAGCAAATCTGAGAGAGCACCAAGAAAACATAGCTTTGGAATTAAAATGCCAACAATAACCACAAGGAACTAAAGAAAAAGTAGATTGACTTTTGAATGGTAAAAATTTTCTTAAAAATGAAGTTACAAAATATTGGGACATAAAGTAATTAAATGGAAAGCCCAACGTTGAAGGGACTAATTTTCTGCATCAAGCATCCAATGCTAGGAGGAGGAAAAATGTAGCAGAAATACAATTTCCATGGTCGCAAAAGGAAAATGGACAATTTTAACTTTAAACATGAACGAATTA
Source organism: Tinospora cordifolia (assembly GCA_030144865.1). Classification (NCBI taxonomy): domain Eukaryota; kingdom Viridiplantae; phylum Streptophyta; class Magnoliopsida; order Ranunculales; family Menispermaceae; genus Tinospora; species Tinospora cordifolia. Next base: position 8,163 of record JAJIYU010021539.1, on the reverse strand, counting down.
GTTGCTAAATCATTTAAGTTTTAACAATCATTGAAAAAGAATATGTGCTAACTAAACATTTGATGAAGTTTATGAAACATTTTTGGATTTCCAATTTCCTAATCTGAAACAGTTCTCAAGGTGAAAGACCACTGACACACAACAAACGACCAACCAACATGTTAAAACCAAATATAACCATAAAATAAACTATTATTCATTTCCTGGTGATTTATGCCAAGCACTGTAGTACACAGATGATGCAAGAGAGTCCCATCAACTCAATTCCTTTCATGAATTGGGAGAAAGAAGACTCCAAGATACATGTAAGATTGAATTAATAGGAGTTCAAAGAACAAGTAATACTCGATGAATGTCAAAAATAAAATTTTAGTCATGTTTCTGAAATAAGCTTTCAAAGTAGAGCAGGGAAAGGATCTGACTTACTTCAATCTCATTCATCAATTTCATTGCTTCAATAATGCATAGGGGCTGTCCTTTTTGAACTTTATCTCCAACCTTCAGAAAAAACAAGACTTAGTAAAACACATAAGAAGCAAATAGACATCCAGTGCCAACGTTCTTCAGAAAGGCATCCATGTCTAAATTCTAAACCGCTTCTTATTTAGATGATAATCACCTTTATAAATGGAGGTTGACCAGGTCCAGGGGATCGATAGAAAGTTCCTGCCATGGGAGATTTAAAGGGTGGAAGTGAGGACTTAGCTGGCTTGGGTGCTGGTGGAGAAGAAACAGCAGCTGGGGTTGGAGAAGGAATTGGAGGAGACATTGGTGCTGCTGCAGGTGGCACAGGTGGTGGGGCAGCTACTGATGGAGGCATCATAACCACAGGGGCAGGTGAGGTTGGTTGAAGCAACGCCTCCTTTTTACGAATGACAACTTCAAAATCATAGTTCTTCAACTCCAGCTCCATGATATCTCTAGAGTCAACCAGCCTGCAATAAAGAGATACAAGAGCAACACCAATCTCTTTGGCGAATAAAGGTCATCCCAAACAAAGAGCAAAGTAGAAACAGAACTTTCTTGCTTGCTTACTTGACAAGGCTTGAAACCTGATTCATAAACTCAGAAATGGAGGTCTCTGAACCTGGAGCTTCTGGAGAAGGCCCCTCTGCTGCTTTTACATCCTTTTTTTCTGATGCAGGTTCATCAGACTTGGTTGCAGGTGTTGCCACGGTATTTGAGGACCCATTAGCACCAACCTTAAAATCAGAAGATGGTTCTGTATGCATGTTCCAGATGGCATAAAAAACAGAAAGCAGATCCTTTAATGAAAACCATTGGCAGGATCTCACCTCGTTTGATTGGGCATTCACCAAAAAGGATTGGCTTCGAGTACTCCGTAGATCCTACAGAGTAATAACCAAATGCATGTTATCAGGCATACACGTGCCTTTTATGATTAAAAGACGAATATTTTCAAAAAATAACGGATAAATTCCTGACATTAATATTGGAAAAGAAAGCAAATATAGTAATGTCACATAAGAAGGCAAGATATCGGATCCAACAATTAAGATCTCAAACTCCTGAAGAGACAGTATTTTATTTTTCCTTTACGGAAAATGACTGAAGGTTCATCATTTTGCACAATCCAACAGTCTGGATCTGTGTTAAAAAGTTGTGAGACTTTTATTTTTTTTAAGAAACGATAATTTCCATTGATATGAATTAATTACAAGCTAGAGACGACTGCCTTTAAATATACACACATAATATATTGTCGAAACAAGACTCACCCCTTACAACCCACAAAAGGATCACTACAATACATTTACTAACCTTCTTAACCACTCCGACATAGGATATCGCAATAATAAAGAACAATTACTAATCCAAAAAGACGCTAGAGACAGAGATTATTCTCAAATTGCACTTGGAGGTAAAAACCTGTCGTCAAAAAGCCTAGCATTCACTTCCTTCCACAAACATCAAACCACCGCCAAACTTGCCACCATCTAACGAGCCCTCCACTTTGCTATGATCACATTCTGAAACAGACGGATGCTAAACTGAGCGTCCTGCTCGTTTACCTCTGAGAATATAGGAAAACGTCTCCTCCACCTTGCCTAAACTTTGCTTGAGAAAGGACACTTAAAAAACAAGTGTACACCTACCTCACCACTTTGTTTACAAAAATAACAAAATGATGGGCGCAAATAACAGCATTAAAAAGTTGTAAACGTTTAGTCACATATTCCAAAAACTTAATCAAAATAACTTTTTTGAACAAATTTCAAGGTAAAATGCCAATTGTAATGATAAAAGTGACTTTGAAGCAAGTCTCCCATAACTCTTGCCGCATATATTTGTAATTTTTTGCAGTATGGAGCTGTAACTTCTTTCTGCAGCAAGATAACCAAATCTCAGGTTCAAATTGCTAATTTTGGCAAATATGAACAAAATTTTTCAGAGTTAAATAAATGCCACCATTCCTTTTTATTTTTATTTTTTTCTCACTTGCACTTCACAGTTCTCATAAGTTAGCTCTCAAATAAAGCTTTGGTTTAAATTTAATAAATTCATAAACTTGAAAAGATCACATTCTTTACCTCACAAATTTCTATAAGTTCGGGACGAAATTGCTTTATAGAGACTCGATAAGTATTAGCAATTTTCCTTTCTTTTGATATTTACTTAATATCTTGGGTTGAAACAAAAGTCTCAATAAAACAGCATGACATTGGACACTAAACTATCTTTCTGCAGCAAGATAACCAAATCTCAGGTTCGAATTGCTAATGTTGGCAAATATGAACTAATTTTTTCAGAGTTAAATAAATGCCACCATTCCATTTTTTTTTTTCTCAACTGCACTTCACGGTTCTCACAAGTTTGCTCTTAAATAAAGCTTTCGCTTACATTTAATAGATTCATAGACATGAAAAGATCACATTCTTTACCTCAAAATTTTCTTAAGTTTGGGACAAAATTGCTCTATAGAGACTCGATAAATATTAGCAACTTTCCTTATTTTCCTTTCTTTTGATATTTACTTAAAATCTTGGATTGAAACAAAAGTCTCAATAAAACAGCACGTCATTGGACACTACACTATCCCGCATGGAGATAGAAGTTCACGTCCACTGCAATTCTTAAATCTACTTGAATTGACCAGAATCTCAATGAATCATTACAAATCCTGTTGATGTTATATCTTGTGAGGCTACAAATCTTCCTGAGTATGAAGTTGTGCTACACATGTAAAAATAATCTGGAAAAGCCAGCAGAATTATGGACACTGGATTGTGCTGTCCTTTATGTAGAGCTAAGCTCACATTTGAAGCTATTCTCAAAAATGCTTGAGAGAAATTAGAACCTCCACAAAATTCGAAATCATTTTCACGTATATTAGACCACATGAAATTAGAAGAGTTTTGAAGCGCCAAAATCTTGATCGTCTCGTCAATTTGCAAGATAAAATAACTAAGATTAAAAAAAGCTAAACGATCCATGGTAAGTAGACAGACTACACTGTCCTGAATAAAGCTAAGCTCCCACTCATTGTGATTCTTTTAAAAAAAGGAGCACAGATTTCAAAAGTTTCCAGTTTCATTTTCACTGCAAATCTCAATTGCCACGTCCAAACACAACAGTAAACAAACTAAACCCAGAAAATCAAGACAATCTCCTGAGATCTCGGGACTACGCTATGCTGCACAAATTCAACCTCACATTTGCCATAATTCTTCCAAAAAATGCATGCAAAACGACCGGAAACTCCTCGAATCTCCCTCCATTACCCCTACAAGTCTCACACAGACCAAAACACATGAAATTACACGAGAAAACCATGATCGCGCAGTCGGAAATCTCAAAACCAAGAAAGAGAAAAAAACGAAACGATCCTGAGGAAGCAAGTGCTCACCTCTGTAGATACTCGGAGCTTGGAGCTCAGAAATGCATGAGAAGAGTGTCGTAAGTAATGGCGCTGTGGAGTCGTCGACGGCGAGAAGTTCTTGGCCTTGGTCACGGTAGTGGCCGCTGCCGTAGCTGCCGGGAGCGAAGACGCCATTTTCGAAGAAGAAGAAGGAGAAAAAGAGAGAGACAGGGTTTCAAAGAGCTTGAATTTGTAGTGAGCTGTGTGTGATTGTGTTCTGAGGAGTCCGCCGAGAAATGGTTGGGTTTAGGGTATGCGTCTCATGACAGAGACGTTGGGTGGGGCGGAAGTCGATGAAACCGAGAGACCGCGCTCTTTCTCTCTCCTCTCTAGTTCACCACTCTCCTACGGTTTTTTTTTCAAATAATGCAAATAAAATAAATGATTTTTAAAATATTTAAGCGACCAAAATTACACCACTTATATCCTTTTTCTACCGTACCAAGCCACTTTGACAAGACACTTAGCGAAAAACAGCCACGTATGCATTTAGCTGTTGAATTTTTTTTAATTTATATATATAAAGGCATTTTTTCAAAATAAATTGGGCTTACACTAAAAGCATCATTTGAGGCATCTTTTTCAAAAGATATCTTTAGTATAAATATTCTGATTTATCAAGTTTGTAGACAATTTAGAAAAAGTTTTATCTTAAGATCACTTCTAACAAGTTTGAATTGCCTTTTATGAATACTCGAAAGTAATGAAATAATTTTTTGACCTCTGGATCTAAATTTGGATGCGTAACTTCTTTTTTAAGTTTTCGATAAAAAGTCTTTAATGTAAAACATATTTCTTTTTGCTACAGGCAATGCATGAAGGGTTTTATCCTGAGATCACTTCACCAAGTTCTAATTGCCTCCCACGAATATTTAGAAGTGACAGAATAATTTTTTGACCCCCGATTCAAAATTCAGATGCATCACTTCTTTTTTAAGTCTTCGATGAAAACTCATTAACGTAAAACTTGTTTCTATTCACTGCAGGTAATCTATGTGGGCCTTATTGTGGGACCACTTCCACCAAGTTCTAATTGCTTCCCACGAACACTCAGAAGTGACAGAATAATTTTTTGACTCTCAGTTCAAAATTTAGATGCGTCACTTTTTTTTAAAATCTTCAGTAAAAACTCGTTAATGTGAAACTTATTTCTATTCACTGTGGGCAATCTGAAAAGGTTTTTATAGTGGGACCACTTCTAGCAAGTTATAATTTGCCTCCCACAAACACTCGGAAACAACGAAATAATTTTTGAGCCCCGAATCAAAATTTAAATGTGTCACTTTTTTTTAAGTCTTCAGTAATGACTCTTTAACCTGAAAACTCGTTAACGAGAGCCTAAAACATCAAATTATAAACACAAGATAGCATGATAGGAAGAACAAAATTTCAAAGGTTTAATAGTAGCTTACCGTGGGTAAGAGCTCTTTTCATACATAGAGAATAAATACATATGTAATTCATGAGGGTTGAACAATGATTAATTCATTTAATACTTGTCCTTCAACAAAGTTATGTATACATATCGTTTTTTTTTTCATTTTATCAATCATGCTTAACTATACAATAAAAAAAAGTCCAAAACACTTAAAAACTTCATCATTCTATCCCATGAGGTGGGCAATGACATCTTTTGTTTCTCAGTAAATGAACCCTTGTGTATTGTCGCAATTGTGGCTAGACAGGAGATTCGAGTAGATGTTGCGCAAGCGATAGAACTTCATCTTCGACCACATGTTCATTAACTTCATCATGCAAGGTAGGACCGAAATTGAAACATACTTACATCGAATAAGATCCCAACATCTTCTTGTGAGGTTGAAGCTTTAACATTTGAGTCTGAATCAAATGGAGTTCCGCATGTCGTGGGAGTACAATCATATGTGTATGGTGTCTGCTCTCCACTTACCCTCAGTATTATGTAATCTACCTGAACTATTTACAGTAAAGATAATGCAACCTTCTCAATCTCCCTCATAGATGCATCATTGGTATGTCGAGCGAGCATCGACATGTGAGCTATTTACCGTATAAGTGTGTACCATATATTTGTATAATGGGCCTGCAATATTTGAAGCCCTCAATTGACACAACAAATGCCCAAAAACAATGACGGAAAACAACTTCGCTAGGATTCTCGGGTCATCTCCATAATAATGCAATCCTGCAACTGTGCCAGGATTAGTTGCAATTAAGACATCTATTTATCTGAGAAGAACACCTTAGGACTCGTCCCAATCCCCAAATAGTTTTTCCATTATTTTTGTTTTTGGTCGCCACACTCTTATTTAAAGAACATCGTATTTGTACTTCTCTTTCACAAATGCACGAAGTTCTCTTATCAGACATTAAGATCTTGCTTGACAATGTTGAACATCTTTCAAAACACTAACGATAAATCTAACTGTTTGTGTTCTTGTGACATTCAAAGAAAGTTACACGTATGTGTTCCTTCACATTTTGTGATCTCAAATATTCATGTCCTCTTTTGCTTAGCGGCCCTAACCCTTTACTGGCAGCCATCTTTCAATTTCTTGCATCTTACAGACCAAATATTAGGTTATGAGTCAACCATAATATACTCACATTGTTGTTCTATGCAACATCGTTTCACTATATGATTAAGGTCATCTTTACTAGAAAATGTGAGCCCTTTGCAGAGGTCACGTGACTCGTTCAAACCCAAACTCGCGCTATTATGGTCACCCGACATAGGTCTCATCACTTGCATATTAAGTTCCATAAAGTTTGGTGATGGAGCCTCATATCTTGAAATGGTAAGTTGGGGGTGTACCAGCTGCATGATGTAATAGAGTGTCATGTGATTCATTGTCCTCCATGCTTAACCAAAAGTGCGAGTCATTCGATAACACTGGTAAATACATAGACTCATCTTGATTTATCATCATCATGAATGTATGCTCGAAATGAACATGATTAGACCTCTCTAGCGTGTCATCACTATCACTATCACTATCACCTCCCAAATCATCATTATTTTGTCCATGGTAATCCTCATCGTTATCGTTATCACAATCATCATCAAAATCATACTCATCATCATACAAACATGTCACGAGAGCAATAGGTGACATTGTATTTGGACCAACATCCTCTGATGACTTAGGAGCATTAAATACAGTATAGTTTTCATGCCTTGAAAGACAACCTACATGACCCTCAGTTGGAAGCCCATTGATAACGTCAACATAAACCTCCATATTATTAGGCGATAACATCTCTCGTAACATAGCAAATATATGTATAAAGCTTTCATCATTTATAATTGAAAAACTTGTGAAGTTTAAAATTCTCCCCGCAAAAAGTAAAAGATATTTATATGTCATGTTGATTCTTACTTCAGGAGATATTTTTAGAGCATTACAAATGGTTTTTCAAACTCTTCAAATCCAACACCAGATAATACTCTTATAATGCAAGCAGACATACGATCGTATGATACACCTTGGGCATTGGATACTATTGTCCCGTTAGTATAGCATACCACTAAAATGAATTTGTCTTCTATCTAATTTCACATGCACAATCACCACAATAGATTAAAAATAGAAAACAAGGTAAGGCTGAAAAGGGGAAAGAAAATGAAAGTGTTATTTAAGATACAATAAAAGCATTTATGAAATGACAGAGGATAGTGTTTTTTAAAAGTAGGTGTGGTAACTAAGCAAATGCTTTTTAAAAGTACCATGTGACTAATATGCCTAAAAGACAGGTGGCAAGAAAAATTTTATGAAACTGATATAAGCTTAGTTGTGGTTCATGGGACAAAATGTTGGTGAATAGAAAAGATACTACACTAAAAACATGTCTCCAAACGTTGTTCGACAAATGTCACATGGATCACCATTAATGTAATAACCCGAAGTTTTATGATGCATACATGTCGAAAACAAAATTTTAAAATGTAATATAATCAAGAAAATAAATGAATAGTATTTAAATAAATATGTAGAAATTAATTAAATTAAAATTTTTATTAACTAAATTAAATTAATTAATTAATGTAATTTATATATGTATATATTTTTATATAAGTAAATTAAATAATGGGTTTTATATATATAATTTGGATGATTAAAATGGTTATTATTTATGGATTAATGAATAACCTCATTTGATGAATATTATGTATTAATTATGGGTATCAATTGAAAATTAATAAAAAGACAAATGAAATAAATGGAATTTAATAACTTAAAGTTGAGTAGCAAAATCATATATAATATGTATTTAAGTATTAACATATACATATGAGTGTAATG